>MQUG01000761.1:0-45144 GCA_007213375.1 Steinernema feltiae | reverse complement strand
TTCCTGTACTGGGTTCTTGTTCGCGCAAAAAACTAAAACAAAAAATAGTTGCTTGCTTGTCGCCTACTATGTGGCAAACCCGAATTCTGAAAAAAATTCAACTTCACTAACCAAAAAATGTACCTTTTTGTGTTGCACTTTATCGATTAGTAAATCAACTGCCAATATTTCCCAACCAAACTAATTTTTGATTAAGAACTGAGCCCTGAACTTTGAGTTTTAATTAGTTTATCAGCTTTTGTTAAAGAAGCAGAGTCGCGGCTTTTCTGGACTCCAAAAATTCTTTTTTTTGTATTTGAGATTGTTGGCGGCGAAATTTAAAAAAAATGAAATTGAAGTTCAAAAACACCCTAAAATATAGTTCCCACTTACTGCTGCTGACGCCGATCGTCCAGAACAAATTACCAAAAATTAGGAAAAACAGATATCGTAATTTCACATGGATTGAGAGTATTTAAGAACGCGGATATCCTTCTCGTATGCTTTTTAAAAAATAGTACAGTTTGACAGCGTAGTCTGAAGTAAACCAAAAATTGCCTACACAATGGAATTGATTAATTCAAGTCCCGTTTATTTTTATAAAATTGAAAAATGTTGCGACGTTCCGAACTGTTGCATTCTTCTTTTTTTGTAGTGCGCCAAACGCTATATTTAAAAAAAAAATTAACTTCACTATACTTTGAGTTTCAATTGATGAATCGGTCATGGTCGGTTCACAGACACAAAAAATGTCATTTGTACTAATACTATCGGTTAAAATGTTTACAACTGTAACAAATTAAAAAAAAACTGAAATTCCCGACTGCCAAGCGCCAAGTGCCAAATTTTTTAAAACAAACATAAATTAAATTTAATGGAATTTCTACAAAAATCAAAGATCAAAAATCTGAGCCCTTTGATCATTATTTCTCGGCTCTACTATGACATAGTTACAGCTACGCAATACGATAACCAATTTTTTAAGAGTGAGCAGAGCCTAATGATGCAGTGGAAATAATTAATTATGGGTGACCTTCATAGCTCCAGTTTGCGACTAGCACAAAAATGCCTAAAAAGTGGGAGTTTTTAATAATTCAAGTCATTTTTAGAAAATCGAAAATCAAAAGAGTTGGCGGCACTACAGATTTTACTACAAAGAGTGGACGCAAAAATTTATTACTTTTTCATATAAAATAGCATTTTCACAGTAAAATAGCATAAAATAAAAATTTAGCTATTCTAAACACTTTGTCTATTCGAATACAAAAAATTAACGTGCCACTCGATCAAAAATTTCCTGATTTCTGACTTCCAGTTGTGCTTTCTCCAGTCAATTTTTTTTTGGTCTTTGTCGCCAACTTCAATTTCTTCACCACAACATAACACAAATTTTAGTTTAAATAAAAAATTTACAATTGCAATTTAAAAGTTGTAAAGAAAGAGTTGAATTTAAATTTAAATAATAATTAAAATTTTAGTTAATGAATCGTTTAAAGAGCCAAAATAAATTATCTGTAACATGCAAACAGCAATAATTTTTTGTTTCAGGTATTTTTTTACTTTTGGAATTACCGACGTTCCAATGGAAATTCACTAGAAGTCACTAGAATAGAATTCACTAGAATGGAAAAATGCAAAAAATAAACAAAAAGTTGATTGCAGTTTTAATTCAAAGCTTCACTACTCGGACAAAATCGACCAAAAAATTTCATTTTTCAAGATTTTCAAGAATTTCAGACTGTTCTTAGTAAAAAGTTGACGTTTCAATATTTAAATATAAAAAAAAAAACGCAATTAGCAGCGCATATGGCTCCTCAAAAATTTATTACAGCTTTTAAAATGGTCTTTTCATTGTGATTCTGATAGTTTAAAGTAATTTTTATATGTAAGCATCCACGCTGTGTGTTAAATGTGCAAACGATCAAGTTCAGCCAGTATTTGCGAAAATCTGATCAAAAATAGAGCGATAGTCTTTAAGAAGTTCAACTGTGCTTATCCAGTCAACTCCTTCTTTATTTCCGTCTTCTTCACCAGCTTGTTCTGCTCTCTGTATTTAAGTTTTGGACTACCGGACACTTCAATGTTAATTTAAAAAAAAACAAGGGCGTGCATTCCAACACCAAAAATTTATTTATTATTGCGCTTTCATTGCGTTTAATGTAGTGTTTAAGTATTAAAATAGGATCATAAAATTTAATAATTCTAAATATGCAAGAATCCACTTTGTTTGGCTTATAAAGATGCAAAAATTGCATCAGTTTTGCCCAAAATTTGTGCGAGTAAGCCTTGATTTTCAGCTTTACTTACCAAAAATTAGAAAATTAAGAAACCCAAAAATTAAGCTTTGATATACAATAATTTGAACAGTACTCACCCCGGTCAAATCCTTCTTTCCTTCCGTCTTCTTCGCCAGCTTCACCTTATTCTGCTCTCTGTACTGCTCGATCAGCAGTGCTCCCATTACGTAGAGCTTCTTGAGTCTCACAGGCTGCGACTGCTTCACTCTCTCCTGATTCGCGATTCCAAAAACGATCTTTTCCAAGATAATAGGCCTCGACATTTACTCAAAATATTTTAAATCTGATTTAAAAATCAAAAGATTTAAAAATAAAAATCAAAACGTTAAAACGGGAAATCCATTATTGTAATAATGTTGAATCCAGTAAAGAGTTGGAGTATGGAGTACAAAAATTAAATTTAAATTTTAAACTAAAAAACTTTTAAAAAATCCAAAGGTCTAAAAGAACAATACAGAACAAGTTTAGTGCAAACAGACAACTCAACTCTTTCTAGTCTACTTGACTAACACCTCTTTTTAAAGACTTTAATAATAAAAGAACCATAGAACCAAATAAATTGAAAAAATAAATTTGTGTGAACAAAAAACAAAAAACGACCAACTCAAAAATCGTTTTTTAATTTCACCACTTTTAAAAATTACGACGGAAAAATTTTCAAAATAATATCTATTTTATTTTAGATTTTGGTCTGAATCTCACAGCTGCGCTGATTCGGAAGAGAGACCACAAAAATAATAATGATTTCTGAGAGCGGTGAAGATACAGAAAAATTAAATCTGTGACGAACAGCAAAAAACATATTACGAAAACAATTAAATAAACATATAAATAAATAACATTTTATGTGTTAATTGCATTTCGTTAACGTAATCACAACGATTAAACTTTTTTAAATTTAGAATTTTCATAATGGCGCGAAAAAGTCGTAGCAAAAATTATTCTAAAATTATTAAATGTGAGCTGAAGCCGTCTGCCTAAATATGAGACCACCAAATTGATTTTTTGTTTAACTGGTTAACTATTTGAAAAAGAGATGTTTCTCGGCTGCTATTGCATGAATTTGCACCAATTCAACGCTAAAATATAGAATGAAGCCTTGCGAACATCTTATCTAGAACAGATTTTGCTAATATTAGCCATAGATAGCATGCGTAGCCGAGTTAGGTCGGAAAGTGGCATTTTTCGTTGAAACCAGACCGCTCTGCCTGCATTTGGTGCAGGCGAGACGGCGCGCGAGTTCGAACGTGCGACCTTTAAAAGTGAACGTTCGTATTTGACTTCGACAATAAATAAGATGCCGGTAACAGAATACTAATTTTACATCTTAACAGAGCTATCAAGGGAATACCGTTTGTTGATTGTTTAGTGCTTAAAATGTTACAAGAAATTCCAAAACAACTCAACTCCAGCTCAAAGAATCTTCCTTTTTTTGCATTCCAAATTGTATTTAAGTTTTATGCAATTGCTCGATCTGTGTTTAAAAAGCTTTGATGAAGAACAGTGATCAAATCTTTGAGATTTTATTAATCTTTCCTGTATTGGACTTTAACGCAATGCTAAAGTGACAGCTTGTTGCAAAAATTCTCACAAAATAAGATTTATTCCTTCAAATCAGGTTCCTTCAAAATAAGATTAAAGAAGCAGAGTGAACGTTTCGAGTTCAAAAATTCTTCTTTATCCGCCTTCTTTATTCTTTATCTTCTTTATTCGAAATTCATCCGCCTGCTTATACACTTTGTTAGTGCCTTCTCGTCAAAGTCTCGTCAGGATTTTACATAACCATAAAGTTTTTGGACCAGACATCCATTTAACAAAAATTAGGAAAATAAAGATATCTGTAATAGGTAATTTCACATGTATTTAAGAACGCGGATATCTCGTATGCTTTTCAAACAAATAGTACAGTTCGATACAGCAGTCCATATTCGACCAAAAAATTCATAGAGTAATTTAATAATTAGAATAGATTAATTCAGATCCCGTTTAATTATAGAAAATTTGAAAAAAGGTTGCGACGCTCCAAACTGTTACTCTTTCACGACTACAAAAAAAAACAAAAAAGGACAAATGCAAAAATTACCGGAATGTTTATCAGAAAAATTTTCACAAAGTAAGTTTTATTCCCTCAAATCAGACACTAATATCGTGATGACAGAGTGGACAATGATTATGACCGTGGATCTCCTTCTCATACGCCCTATGCTTGCAGGAGGGACAGAGCCAGAATTGATAATCGAACAGTGGACGTCCTGTGACGATGCAAACGGGGAATTTGATGTCGCACGAGGGACACGCGAGCGAGTAGTCGGGAATCATCGCGTCGCATTGAGTGCATTCGATCTGCTTTGGTCGGGCGTCCAGTGGTAAATGCCTAAAATCACATTCTGAATAGGCCACACACGGCGATTGACGCCTACTTCATGAAAATAGTCCTCGCGAGACGTTCGTAGACCTCGCGCTCATCAGGAGTCTGCGTTGGCGTTGATTCGAGTTTCATGAATGCTCGACTCGCGACGTAGAATTGACGCGCAGCGCAGGCTGACAGACCTTAACGACAGAAATTACGTTATACGATAGAGATACAGTACCCAGAAGTGAGTAAATTTCAAGAGTGTCAAGAATATCTTCGTATTCGACGACGGTCAACGCGGTTTTCATCGCCGAGTCGACGTCGCCCTCGTAGAGCTGCTTGTGGGTGAGCATGAAGAAGTGATAGGCTTCGGCGCCTCGCCATGCGCCATCGATCATTTTGGAGTCGTCGATGGAGAGTGAACTGTCCTCAGCTAGTAGACCTTGTAGAGCGATTTCGGCCTGAAACGTCTTTAAAGTGTAAAAACACAAGTTAAAAACAGCCATTAAATAATTTCATTAAAAGATAGCATAACTTTTAAAAAAATTAATTAATTTTAATTTTGTTACCGATTGCGTCGATGTTTCATGAATAAATAAATGCAAAAATAAATTATATTTTCAGTAAAATACCTTCTTCATTGTGATTCTATTAGTTAAAACACGCGAATCAAATTTAATAATTAAATACGTGATCATGTATTTTCTACCTTATATATAAAGATGCAACGACAATTGACAAAGACATCTGCAAAAATGCATTTAAAAGTTGTAAAGAATAATTTACAATAATTAAAATTTTTATGAAACGTTTGAAGACTCAAAAATAAATTATCTGTAACTTGCCTGTAACATCCAAAAATCAATAAATAATTGCAATTCAAGGTCAACCTTCCATGTATTTTTTTAACTTTCGGAATTATCGACGGATTATCACCGTTCCAATGAAAATTCACTCGAAATGCAAAAAAAATTAACAAAAAGTTGATTCCAGTGTTAATTCAAAGCTTCATTACTCGGACAGAATTAAGACTTTTTTTACGAATTTCATTGCGTCTAAATTAAATTTGTAAATTTCATGTAAACTGAAAATAAAGCGAACGCAATTCATGAAAGGCCCGCCCACGTGGCTTGTCAAAAATTGTTTACAAATTTTAAAATAGCGTTTTCTTTGTCATTCTGATAGTGTCAATACGCAAAGACAATTTAGTAATTTTTATATGTAAGCATCCACGTTGTGTGGCATGTAAATGTGCAAACGATCAAGTTCAGTTATGTCCAATACTGGAGACTACATAATCAAAAATAGAGCGATAGTATTCAAGAATGGCAACGGTTGCATTTTACACCCAACACCAAAAATTAATTAATTACAGCTTGCAGTGCGTATGAATTGGTGTTTAATTGTTGAAATAGGCGCATAAAATTTTATAATCCTAAATGTGCGAGAATCCAGTTTGTTTGACTTATAAAAATGCAAAAAATAAAGAATAGTTCATTTTTGCCCGATATTTAAGCGAGTAAGCCTTTATTTTAAGATGTACTTACCAAAAATTAGAAAATTAAGAAACCCAAAGATTAAGCTTTGATATACAAGAATTTCATCAGTACTCACCCCGGTCAAATCCTTCTTTCCTTCCGTTTTCTTCGCCAGCTTCACCTTATTCTGCTCTCTGTATTGCTCGATCAGCAGTGCTCCCATTACGTAGAGCTTCTTGAGTCTCACAGGCTGCGACTGCTTCACTCTCTCCTGATTCGCGATTCCAAAAACGATCTTCGCAGCGTCAATGTACCGCCCCGCTCTGCGAAAGAGTTGAACTGCAGCCAGCTGCTTCTCAATGCTGCCGGTCAGCTGCTCGGCGTGCTTCCCAAAAGCGCCTGAACGTCGCCGAGATTGTGGAGTTGCGAGAGTTCCACCGCCTTCTCCCATTGATTCAGTTGGATGCAAATATCCAACGCTTCGTTCAGCTTGTCACACTGCAATCATTGCTCGAATTACGGTAGTTTGGGCTTAAACAAACCCTCATATAGCAGTCGACCGCCTGTTCACATAGACCTGTGTTGGCGAAAACCTTTCCGATGCGCTGAATTACGGCAAGATGGTGAATTTTAGAGTATAACTCACCGCCAGGAGCTCATTTCCGTCATTGATCTGCTTCGCCAACTTCTCCAACGCCACGTAGTCATCGAGCATGATGTAGCAGTCGGCCAGTTGCTTGTAGCTTCGACTCATTTCATAGTGCTTGGCGGCGACATCCCTAAAACGACCACACACGTCGATTTAACATGTTTCACTTGAAGAAAACCATTTCTGACGGTCGTAAAAGTAGTCTCCGACCTTCCTCCACGCCTCCAAACGCAAAATATCGTCGCCAGGACCGCTGGATTGCTGGATGATTTGCAGAATTCTGAACCAATCCTTCAGTTTCTTCCTCATCTCAATCGCCAAATCTCTTAAAATAGCGAATTTAGCCTCTAAAGTACAGTATTTCAAACTCACCGTCGATCAGCGTCCATGTAGATCTTCTCCGCTTCATCAACTTTTCCCAAAAACAAATTCACTTCAGCCTTTTTCAGCTCCTCTGACGTGACACTCTTGAGCTTTTTCAAGAATTGGATTCCCGCGTAGTCCTGCAGACGCACAAATGCGTGTTCCGCAGTTGCAGTGTCCAATCGAGTGAGAGCGACCTCTGCCAAGAGGCTCCACAGCTTCGGATGGCTGTTCTTCTCGATGTACGCGTTCGCTTCCTCAATCTTCATTTTCGAAAGAAGCGCTTTTGCGTCGCGAAGAGACTAAAGCACTGGAGATGAGTTGGCCTTAAGTGGATTGCTTACTGTGTGGTGAACAGCGTGACGAACGTACGACAATGGTGATTGCAAGAGTTTTAAAAAGGCAAATTTTTGTGAGTTTCGTGAGTTTAAATTTATGTTTCGTAATTTGCATAATTGCGTAATTCAATGTGTGATGATCAAGGCTGTTTGTTTTATTACAGAAAAGCAAAATCATATTTAAAAGTATATTTTAAGTTTAATAACGTGCATTCAACATTGATCTAAACAACACTAGTGCAAATGTGCTTGGTCGGTCTATTGCTTTTCTTTCTTTATATATTTGCCAAAAAACGACAATTTTTGAAAATAATTCAGTCATGTTTTTTGAACAAGTTTTGATTCGCCTCCAAATAAGCTTCTGAGGAGGGCATTTTTAATTCATCATTTCAATCAAATGATGCGACAAATTTTTTTTTCAATTTTCCTGATTTATGCCGTAAAAAACGACCTGTCGTTTCAAGGTCTCGTTGGCTCGTTTGTCTCAATGTTTCAGGAATCATGTGCGAAAGGAAAACATACAACTAACGAACCTTAGTTTTTCCTTTTTTTTAAATTTCAATTAAATCCAGCTTTTTTTTTTGATATCATGACCTCAAACAGATTGTTGAAGAGTGCTTCTTCACATCGTTCAAATCATGGTTTTGGAGTGAATAGAAAACGACAATTTTTTTTCAAATTACCAAGTTTATGCGGTTCTTGCTCAAGCAAATATTAAATCGCCAGTGCAGACCACAAATCACGACATTCCTGAAAGCAAAATGCCATTTCTGAAGCGAAAAGCTCGATTATGGTCATACCGACTTCCGACAACAGCTGATGGAAGTGCTCGCGCTCGTCGTCGGAGTCGCGTTTAAGCAAGGAACTCCCTTCTTCCTCGTCGCTGCTATTCGCAAGTCTATCGCGCCTCTCCCGCGCTGGTGGCGGTTGGAGGGCCGGATTATCGGTTGTGACCACACGTACAGATTTACGATCAGAGAATTCAGTGCAGCGCTTCACAAAAGCTGATAGAGGATACTGTAATCCATGCGTACCTTGATTTCAACGTCCGTAATGCACTCTTTCTTCGGTGTTTCTGGTTCTTTGAGAATGTCGTCGAGGACTGCCGTGCGGACAGTGAGGTCTTTGAACGAACAGAAGTAGCCGTTGTTGTTTACGGGTTCCTCAAGTTCGGAGCCACGAATGACGATCATCCGCGCTTTTTCCATGATTGCGATCGTGTTTGGGTTTTCCTGGAAATTGGAGATTTTGAGAAATAAGCAATAGAGTAGTACGAAATTGTGCGACTCAGTTTTTCAGGAAAAAATAAAACTTTTGTGTTTACTATTTGAACATTTAACTTGACAAATAATTACTTGCCAAAAGTTCAAAATTGCTATAACAGAAATTTGTGAACTCCCCACATTGCTTGCCAAAAGGTGATTTTGCTTGAATATTCGTGTAGAAACGTTGTTGAAAGAAATGTAGAAAGAAACCCGGTTTATTTTTTGTTTAAAAACATCTATTTTTGATTCAGAAGTTCTGCATTACCTGATCAAGGTCAAACATGAAAATCAATTTTGTATAATTGCATGGGGACAACGTAAATGTTTCGAGTGGTTTTGTAAATGATAGGAAAAAACAAACATATTAATATGCACTCAATTTGAAAAAAAAATGATATTTTTCTTATATTTAGTTTGATACAATTTTGCGCTTTTGTTCTGTTATCAGCTATCTATAGTTTTACGTTTCTGTTGGTTGTAGTAACGTTATGTTTGGCTTGAAACTCACATTTACGAAAATTCGTATTTTTTAAAGTTTTGTCTCAGTTTTCTTTCGTTTCTTTGAAGAGCTTCTCACCGCTTCATCTAGTTGCTATACTGCGTTTAAATAATGTAAATATCTATTAAAAAAAATGTAAACGGAAATCTCTTTTTAAAGTGAAAAACGTTACGGAATTTGTCAATTTGTAACCTACTTGCTGAGAAAGGTAGGAAAACTTTTAGTAAGAAAATCAATTGCAATCTAGTCCATCTTACGCAAGCAGAGTGAAATATTTGTTGCTGTAGTAATTTTTTTTAAAAACACAAAACAATTAGCAATTGCTAAAAACACAATTAGCAATACATTTTGGTTGCCGTTGGTTTGTTATCTGGCTGGAGTTTTTCGATGCGTCTTGGATTTCGGTGAGCTTTTATCACTATTTTCCAAGAACGGTTCCAATAGGCTCTGTTTTGAAAACGTGTAAATATCCATAAATAAATATCAATAAAAATATCAATTTTTGAAGCTGTACTTAAAATTCATCGTTTTTTGTACATTCTTGTAGAGAAAACCCTGTGATTTTTTTTGAACGGCGCAAAGAACACCACATATTATGCAGTTTTTTGTATTTTCCATACTTCTATTTAGAAATAGCACTTTGAATCATCACTATTTTCCTAGAGAAAAGTTCCAATGGGCTCCGTTTTTAAAACGTATTTTTAAAAAGTAAACGAGAAGTCTGAATAGAAAAATTCATTTATTTTTTTGATAGCGGCTACTACATATATTTTGACGTTTATTTTTGTCAATTTTTTAGAAAAGAATGTCTCCGGTTGAACAAATACAAAAGTGCCCTTTTTTGTACGCATGTATTATGTACATTTTTTGTACATTTAGCAGATATTCAAAAATGAATTTTTGCACAGCGTTGGGCGTGAAGCTTAAGTTTGATATAATTAAAATTGATTTTTTAAATGAAACAAAAAGGAAAAAATCGAAGAAGAGCAGTTTTTTTTAATTTGTTCTATTCTGCATGTTTCTAGTGTCTTCACCAACAGCGCTTACCGAATCCCACATCGCTGTCCACACGTCCTTCCTCTCAAACTTGAGTTTCGCTGCTTTCTCCTCCAACTCATAGAGCCGAATCGATGTATTCGGTGTCAGCACCGCCAACTGACTCGAGTTGCAATTCAGCATCATGTGTTCGGCGTTCGCTTGAATCGAAAATTTCGAAACGCACTGACACGAGGGCAGAGTGAACTTGTGGAGAGTTCCTGAGTTTCGGCACTGAATTTCGGAGTGAATTCAATTTTTTTTTGCATTATTGTGGACTCACAATCAGGAAGAAGTTCTCGTTCATGCAGATGCTCGTGATGTGATCAGTTGTAGTGCGTTGGAAGGGTTTGGAGTCGAAGCTGCCGCGTGCGGGGCCGTTGTCGATGTGATAAATGCTGAAACAAAACAAGATTCAACACTTATTTTTAATTGCCGCTCAATCGTTAAATATGGGCAGAAAATCTTCTTCTCGTGCTCATTTTACTGTAACAGTTTTTGTTGTTATTTAATTTTTTTTGTTAAAGAAAGTCCGAGTAGTTGCGATATGGATGAAGATCACAAGCGTATTTAATTTGTGAAAAAATTCATTAAAAGGTTCAGTATTAAACTTATAAAACTATTTGATTTGACCAGTTTGAAGATTTTTGCGAAGGTCTCGTCATTCCAATGAACGCCATTAGTTAATCTAACTTTAATTGCTTCAGAAAATCAGCAGCTACTATATTCGTTTTTAGAATTAAACATTTTTTGCTGGCTCATTGGCTGTCGATCGGTGACTATTTTCAAATAATTAAAATGTAAATTTCTTAATTTTTTAATTTTAAAAATGTAATTTTTATTTATCATCATGGCGTGCTTTAAACATTGGCTGTCGATTGTTAACTCGTTTTAAAAGCCGTTTAGCATCATCATCAAACGTCAGTTTATAGAAATTTACTTCTAGACTATAAAAATTTCCAATCATTTATAAAATAATTCCAAAATTTTTTGCAAACTTGTTCATTGTTCATGTTGCTTGCATGAGTCTCCAATTATTAACGCCATGAGTTAATCTAATTTTTAATGTTAATTTTTAATTGTTAATCTAAACGTCAGAAAATCAGCAGCTACAATATTCTGTTCTAAAATTAAGCGTTTAATGTTTAACAGAAAAAATCTCGTTGGCTGTCGAATGTTGACTAAAATGTAGATTTTTTCATTTTTTCAATTAAATTTTTTCAATTTCTAATTTAACGGTTTTAATAAACACAGTGAGGCTATTTAGCATCAAGCGTGCTTAAACGTTGGCTGTTCATCATTGGTTGTTTTAAAAAAACTGACGTATCGTTATCTGCGACGACTTCCTGTTTGAATAGACTTGAAAACTCCACTTTCGCCTTGCGGGGCACCGTATAATTCCAGATCGCAAAGCGATCGTTGTTTGCGACCAACACAGACTTTGTGTTCATCGCCAGGTGCTTAGGCTCCAACTCCAAGTATTTGTAATCTACAGGCGTGCCTATCCCGTTGCAGATTTGGAATTGGTAGTTCGATCCATCCTAAATTCAGAAATTCAATTTTTGGAGATTAACACAGATTTCCACATTTCCCGGCGTGTCATCGCCCTTATTCGCAATCACACAGTATTGGTCACAAGCAGCCATTTTGAGGAGATTTCGCACGTATTTCCGGTAGACTTCTTCCATTTTGGTCTCGTAGAAGACGACAACGTGATCGATCAGGTCTCGGCGCTCGTGACTGTAGACGAGCGTGTGGCCACAGTAGGTGAACATGTAGCTGGGACGGATAGAAGCAAAGTAGACGTGATTGTCGATGGCAAGGGCTAAGCGAAGACCGCTTCCGTCCCATGAACACGAGGATAGACTTGTCCCAGGAACTCGGAGAGTGCGGATTTTCTGGAAATTTCGATCACAGTTGAAATAATTTTTATTTTTTGCTTTGGTTTTGCCTTGTTTCTAACCAAAAATAACTGTTGCATTTTTGCCCATGTTTCGTCAAGAATTTGTCGACTATCCGCTTATTTTAAGCTGTTTTTTATTGGATTTTTATAAATTTTTTAATTTTTTTGCTCGTAATTGCGTGGGTGTACAAATAAAACATAGTTATCAATTATCAATCAAGAAATAAATAATCAAATGTTTGAACAATGGAGTTTAATTTAAAAAACATTTTCATCAATGTTACCATCTTTTAATAAATAACCTATTTATGTTTTTGACAGAAGTCTGTGCAGATTTTGACTATCTCTGTTTTGAGCCTTTTTTGGATTTCCTATCTTCACTAACCTTAGTGATCACGATTTTTTTTTACAGATTTTCTGGAAATGGGAGACACGGAATGAAGAATGATTAATAGCGATCAGTCAAGCTATTTTTTTGCCATACCATTTTTTTACTTTTTTGCGCTATTCTCGCAAAGTTTTGAGCAATCCTCCAACATTGTTTTGTTTTCCCCATGTTTTTCAAAATTGATTTCTTCAGATAGACATATTTTTGCTTTTTTTAGACAAAGAAAATCAACTAATATTTTTGAAATCTTTTACACAATTCTCTAAAGGTATTTAGCCTATGTTTTTTTCTGGAGGTATTGTTTTTTTTTTCAGAAATGAATTTATTTTAAGAAAGTGCATTGAAAAATGGAAAAATAGTTGCTAAAAGATTTTCAACACATAAGCATTTTTATGCATAAGCAATTCAATAGTTTTTTTTGACGGGCGATTCTCGTGAAACATTGAAATTGAAATAAATTAATTCATTTCAAATTTATTAATTTATCATTTTATGCTTGTTACTAGGTACCTGTTACCCGTTGAAGTGTATAAAAAAAAAATTTTTACTGCCAAACATAGAAAGACGTAAAAATAATTGAAATTGAAGTTACTGCTGTAAAACAACCCATTGCTTGCTCCGTTTACAAATTCAAATAAGTATACCGGTATATTTTAGACCCTTTAGAGATATTTTAGATTCCAAAATTTATGTATCTCTTTGGCGATGACCCGGTTCCTTCTGACTGCATTTATAATGAATTTTTTTGTGAATAAATGAATTTGAGTGAATGAATTTTTAAATTTTAACGTCCGCGTTTGAAATTTATTCCAAACAAATCTTTGGACGTCCTCTCTGAAACACGCAAATTGAAGCTAATTGAGAACTGAAAATGATGTACCATCCCAACTTGACCCGGTACACAATTGAAATTCTTGTCATTGCTGTCAAACTGGCCAGCGCTGGCCACTTCTTTGAATCATTTGGGTCTCGAACGGAAATCCTGAAGTAATGTTCCAGAACATTCTATCAAGTGTAATAAGGAATCAAACTGACCAGCGCTGGCCAGTTTGCAATGATAAAGTGGCATTTCAACAAATTGATTGTTTGAATTTATTCAGCAACTTTTGCTGAAAAACTTTTTTTGGAAACTTTTTTAAAATTGAAATTTTTTTACTGCTTCCCTGTCTACCGTATACCTTTTACCGTATACCTGTGTACCTTACAAAGTTTTCCGTTCGAGAATCAAAATCCGTTTGTCATTAACGTAACGCTTTTTCCCATCTTCGATTGTAGATAATAAGTTACTGCATAAAATAAAAATTACTTTGATTGTTTTGCCACATTTTATCAAAATTGCAGATTAATTTTTTTAACTTTTAATTATTTTTTTCAAAAAATTTAATTTTTGACATGACGCCATTTGTTTAAAACCATTTGTTTGACATTTTTGGAACTGCTGGTACAAAAACCATCTTAATTTTTGCCAAGTTTCGTCAAAATTCTGGGCAATTTTTCGATTTTTTAAACTTATTGATTTTTTCATTTTTGAAAACATTTTAAAATTTATTCTCAAGTTTTTTGTCGGTTGGAATTGATGTAAGAAAACCAAGCAGGTGTGTTTTTAAAGAAAATCATTTTATTGCACTAAAAACTTAGATTTCTTTCCACGTTTCGTCTAGATTGTGGACGAATTTCATGTTCTTTTGAACTATTTAATTCATTTTTTTGTGACCGCATCTCTCAAACCATTTTTTTGTGTTTTTAAACTAAACTATAGTTTTAAAAACAGTCTGAGCTTAACATACCTGTCCATAAGCATTAAGAAAGGTCAGAACATTCCTTTCCGTATCCGGGAGGTCCGTCTGATGCCCGGAGACAGCGATCATGGTCCCACAAGGACTCCAACACGCTCTGCTAATTACCATGTTAAGTCTGCAAACCACTTGATCTGGAAATCGGCGAATAAACCGATTTTTTAGTCAAAAGCTACTCACTTTGATCGGATTCGTGGCGCATCAACTGGACGACTCCGTGTTGATACGCAACTAGAAGGCGATTACGGTCGTCAGTGACGATCGATCTGATCGGATTGGAGCCATCTTCGCGCGCAAATGCTGGCGGCTCTTGGGTGACGCCAAGACGATTGTCGCTCGGCTCTTCATAGGGCGGAACAAAGTATTCCATTGAAATTATTGAATCTTTACGCAGATCCTCCACGAAAACTGCAAAACCTCAATGAAAATAGTCTAGGATTACTGTAGTCTTACTGGCTAGAGCGCTTTCCAACTCCACGTTGTCCAAACAGGCCATTGGAACCTTTAGAACATGATCTCCAATCGCGTTATAGGCGTGTACTTCACCATCGACCATTCCAAAGAGGAGGAGGGTTGAATCCGGTGACCACTAGATTACGGTAGGTCGCAGAAATCCATTTTTAGGGTTGCTTACGCAGACTTTTGCCAAATTTCCGTTGATCTCTTTGCTCCAAAGTCGATTTCCGTCGCACGAACCGACAATCACTTGGCCGTCCTCGTAGGCGATCGCAATCCGCTGCCCATCGTGGCTCCAAGCCATGTCCACTACCGTACTCTTGTTCCTGTTGTTGATCATCTCCTCGTACCACTGGTCCTGGTGGATCATCCACACAATGATCAGTCCGTTCGAATCGCTTGTCGTCAATTTTTGGTAAATTTCGTTCCAAGCGACGATATTCACGATTCCTAAAGGTTTATTGGGCATTTTAAGCTTTAACAAGGCGTGTTGTACCGCTGTGACCATCCAATGTTTGATTTGTTTCGAGATTTGTAGTCCCTGGTAGGGTGATCGACTTGGCATCTCGAGCGGAGACTACAAAAGGGATTTTAGAGTATTTTTGGTTCCGTTGCTACCGATACCTTTGTTAAGGGGATTGTCAATCATTTTGAAGACTTTAAGAAGTCCGTCAATTCCACCTGCCGCGACGTATCCCTTGTTACGCATGTAGGAGACACATTGCAGCGACTTGTTCGCAGGCATGGAGATCTGAAATTTTTAAATATTTTTGTATATAAATGACAATATCTTCTTTTTGCAATTATTTAACCAACTTCCGTTTCGAGCCTAAATCGTTTCAAGCCCAAATGCAGGCGTAAGCTTCGTAAGCTTGCCGGAATTCATAGATTTCAGTAACGATGTATTTTTACAGCTTTAACACTTTTTTTGCTGTTGAAATTTAGTAAATTTTTTCAATTTTATAAAGTAATTTTATATAGTAAATTTAAAAAAGTAAAAAAAGATATTTCATTAACCTTTTTTTAGATCTGCGCCATTTTTCAAAATTTATTTAACTTTTATTTATTTAGAGAAATTTACCTTAAATCCAAACAAATTGTAAACAAACATTGTTTCGAATTTTTTGTTCGTTTATGGAAATAAAATTTAGCGCTGCTAAAGTCCTTATGTAACGAACGACCTTATCGTGACATCTTATTAAAAAATTTATTTTATTTAAAATCTTTTCTTCCAAACAATTTTTGAAGTTCTGATAAAAAACAATTTAATTAATTATTTAAGTTTTTGTCAAACTTTTAAATTTTTGACGTTAGGCATCCGACTAAATTCACGGTGTATTTTTGCACGTTTAATGTAAATTATCGTGTTATTAACACGTTGTCGTGGTTAAATTGACAATTAACAAGGAAAGCTCAATTTTCTGCAGCTGCTGTGTTATATACCGGAACGTTGCCAGTAAATGCTCTCATTAACGTTGCATTTTTGCACGTTTAACAATTTTTCTTTGTTTTGCACGTTTAACAACAGATTTTTAAAACATATTTTACAACATCTTGAGACGTTTTGGACATATTTTTAATTCTGTATTTTGCTATTCAATGAGTTACGAAAAGTATTTATTTTTGCATTTTTCCTGGGATCAAATCCGTTCAAAACGTTCAAAAACTAACCTTTCTTGTCAAATAGACGTACATGGCGGGCGAGGTCCGTGTTCAGCTGGCTTCCTCGCCGTCCGGTCAGCACACTGCTCTGATGTGAGAATGGCTCGTGCTCGCGTTGCTATGGCGATGGTAGCTGCAGCTGCTGCGTGGTGAAAACCACGTTGTGCGGCGGGCGACTGAGCGGGGCCTGAGAACACACCGCGAGGACAATGGTGTGAGGAATGACGAAAATTGCCAAAGACAATTAGTAGAGGGAAATACTTCGGTAAGAGCCATTATAATAGTTCACAGATTGGCATGAGTCATGAAATCCTGAAAACATCTTGTTTTTAAATTTATTGTTATGTGTGCTTTTTTGTGACTCATCCTTTTGAAATTGTCAGCTATCAAAATTACTGTTTTCGTATAATCCGATTTTTAAGCTGATTTTTTAAACCTTCGAATTGCGTTATTTTAACAATACATGTCAAGTTAAAAATTTTCATTTTTCACATATTTCCGGATTTTCACATTGCACTAAATGAACTACATCTCATTCAAGGAAATACAAATTTTTGACGTTGATGTGTGAGCTCCAAATTGTCTAAATCCAACATAAAAAAGATTTCTTTGTCACATGCCACAACTTATTTTAATGTCTTTATTTTGCTTTTCTGTAAACTCATCTGTTTAAGCAACCAAATTTCCAGTTGGTTCAGTTTTCACAGATTTCATTGTTCTGTTCGAAAATTTAAAATTTAAATTAAAATAAATACAAATTTAAATTTAAAAAAAAATTATTGAATAAATATTGAGGTTAATTTTTGAAATCCTTTCGTCCCTTTGAAATTGTCAGCTACACAAAATTACTGTTTTTGTATAATTCGATTTTTAAGATTTAATTGTTTAACCCGTGAAATTGCATTACATTCTTTAACAATTCATACCAAGTCAAACGCTTTCATTTTTCACATTTTCATTTCCACACTGCACTAAATGAATGAAATACATCTGATTCAAGGGAAATTAATTGATATGCGAGCTCCAAATTGTCTAAAATTCTTCTTGTAAACTTCATAATAAAACAAGTAACAAGTAGTTTTGACAATCACTAGTCCAAGTATCAAACCACCAGCTAAAATTGAAAAAAATTTTCCTCTTATAAACCAATAGCGAACTATTTGTTTGTAAATTTGTGCATCGATTAACACGTAGTCGGTGCAATTTCGGTGCATTGTCACTCGGTGCAAACTGGGTACATTGTGTGTAAATGTGTAAAATTTTTTGATTTTTTGTTAAGACTGTAAAAAGTTGTCGCATTTGTTAGTCTCGTATCAATTGTCGTGCATTGCAAAAAAAACGCAAAAAAATTGGAAAATTGCAACAAAGTGTTCCGAGCGACAACAGTGCGCGGTTATGCAGCCGCGCGACAAAGTGTTCCGAGTGATATTGAAAAAAATTTACGCTCGAAAATTGTAATGCGAAAATCTCTCGTTGTCCTAAAAAAAATGTCGCCAACATGGACGTCGTTATACGGTAATATCGTAATTTAGAAAAGTCGTTGCGGGAGCCACCATTAAAATTAAATTCAAATGAAATCTCTTATGTTCGGTTTTTGGTTGTCACTCAGAAGGATTGGGGCGCGGTTACGCTGCCGCGCGAGAAAGTGTTCGCAAAATCTCTCGTTGTCCTAAAAAATGTCGCCAACATGGACGTCGTTATACGGTAATATCGTAATTTAGAAAATTCGTTGCGAGAGCCACCATTAATTTAAATTCAAATGAAATCTCTTATGTTCGGTTTTACGGGCGCTCGGAACAGTTTGCTGCACTGTGCGATTTCGCTGCCGTGCATTTAAATTTCTGTGAAATGTAAAAGTAGGTGAGCTCTGGTGGGTCTCGAAGCGAATTCCTTGACGTATCCATAATATGCTCGCCAAATGGTTTTAACTGCTGAGAACTGTTTTTATAGGTCAATGTTGGTCTGTGCCAGTGGGTTATAAAGCGATTGCCCTGATTTATCACGTTTGAGCCTGGCAATTGGTTTTCAACTGTTCAAATCTGTTTTGCATAGGTTATTGTCGGGCGGGTGAAAATGCAGACAACAGAAACGTTAACTAAATAGGTGCATTAAAAAATTGGACAAACTTGGACAAAGCGCAAACGCGATGAAAATTGGACCAAAGCGCAAGCGTTAACTAGGTGCAACTTACGTTTAAATTACGTTTAAGCTCGCCAATTGGTTTTTAGCTGCTAAGAACTGTTTTTCATAGGTCAATGTTGGTCTGTGTCTATGGGTCTCACAGCGATTGCCCTGATTTATTATGTTTAAGCTCGGCAATTGGTTTTTAGCTGCTAAGAACTGAGCGCAGCGAGCCCAAAATTCACTAGGCAAACTTAGCACTAAGTTAGTGATTATGCCTTTTTGGTCATTATGTCTTATGGCATTATGTCTTTTTGTTTTATGTCTTATGACCTATGACTTATGACTTATGTTAACTGGAGGCTTCGTTTTAGACTTTGGCTTGACCCATTTAGACACCTGCTTTGGTCTTGTTGTTAAGTCAAATGGTCACATGGATGGGAAATATCATAAGTTCTTTTTCACGTTGTTTTTCCCGAGAGAATAAGACTTTAGTTTTAATTTTCGCGCTAAAGTTGCCCAAATTTTCCTCCGGTAACGTTTAAAACTTGATCAACACACAGAAGACTTGAACTCTGTCAAAGAAATTATGTTAACTTCAAAAACAATTCGGGCGCCGAATCGTCCCAGCGCCGAGTTGTCCTGGCGCCGAATCGGAGTCGGCGGCGCCGAGTTGTCGCGTACCGATATTTTACATTAGCCGGCCCAATCCACAATATCCGTCCCAAAAATAGATTAGCCGTCCCGGATTTACAACAGCTGTCCCAGATGAAATAACTAGTTTGCCTGGTGAATTTTGGGCGACCGGGCGAGCGCAACCTGCGGTAGTTGCTAGGCCTAAGCTTGCTCTTAGTACGAAGCCTAGAGAATTTTAGGGTCTAGTGAATTTTTGTGAAGCCTTGTGAAAGGCTCGCTGCGCTCGCG
Source organism: Steinernema feltiae (assembly GCA_007213375.1). Taxonomy (NCBI): domain Eukaryota; kingdom Metazoa; phylum Nematoda; class Chromadorea; order Rhabditida; family Steinernematidae; genus Steinernema; species Steinernema feltiae. The sequence goes on along the minus strand of MQUG01000761.1, from coordinate 25,638 downwards.
CAAAATTCACTAGACATACCCTGCGGTAGCTCTTAGGCCTAAGCCTGCTCTTAGTACGGAACCATCAATTAATTTCTAAAAACCCTAAAATCAACAGATTTGCTACGAAGCCTGGTAAGTCAGAAAACCTGCCAATTCATTATTGATGGCTTCGTACTAAGAGCAGGCATTTTATCTTTGTTGGTCGTACTGCAGCCTTGATGTAATATGTAATCAGTAGCATATCAATAAATGACAAGAGCAATCGAAACAATTTTTGGCCCCTCTCAATTAGTTATGGCCAATCTAATTTAGTTTTGGCCCCGATTCGCTAGTAGAGCCAAACTTGTGGTTGTCCTCGCTAAGCCAAGTACTAAGCCGACCATGCCTTGCGATTAGGCTGACTACTGTTTGTCATACTGTTCTTTCCATAAACGCTGTTCCGGCTGAGGCGCGTTTCTCACTTGTAAACAGCGGAACTCAAGCACCGATCGCTGACCTTTCAGAGCAGACTTTGCCCGATCCACGAGATGGACATTCACTAAATGGGGATAATTTTGGAAAATCTAAAAGTGACGGAACAACGATCAATCTAGTGGTTTACCACCCTTTGTATGAGCCGCGGTGCCTTAATGGGAGTGGTTCAGACTGGCATTCATCTGCTGACAGGTCGGAATTGAAAAAAAGTATGACACCTCTCCTGGTCAGCTCCCTCCAGCTCCACTAGAAGCCTTGGAACAACACGAATTTCCCACTCCTGAGCGTCTCCAGCGGATCTTGACCGGACTGAGAAGTCTGCGTTATCGTCAGCCTCCCGGTCATCCGAACAAGCTCCAGTCAGGTCGTCACCTCGCCGTATTCCGCCTTAAAGACAGAGATGATCCCACCATGGAGTGCTACATTGTGTAATTCAATTTATATGAGAAATAACTGATATGCGCTAAACGTCTGGTTTGTTTTTAGATCTGGTTTTGCCATCTGCAAGTGGAAATAAGTGCGGATCTGCAATCTTCGTGAGCGAAATTGCAACGATAACGGTGTTTTCTCAAGATGGCCGGATCGAGTGAAAGATAGCAATCTTCAAGGGACATCTGACAACGATCTCCGAGCGCAGATCCGCACTCATCTTTGTCATTTAAAAAGCGAAGAATTTCGTTGTTTTCCTATTGAACGCAGCAGCTGAGAACGACTGCATTAGATGCATCATATCAAAAAATCGCCGAATTGTAGGTTCCGAATGTGTTCCGAATGCTGGATTAATGATTGATCCTTCAGCGACCGTCGACAGAACTGTGGACCTACTGTTTTTCCTTAGTTTATGCGTCATTCTCGTGTGCGGATACGAGCTTACAAAGGATTTTCTCACCAAAGCTGATCTGGTGGTGTAGCAGACAGAATCCGAAGATTAACGATCGGTGCAATAACCGCCAGTGCAATTGACCTCTGGACGTTAATATTGGCTGTTTATTGTTTTCGGTTGTTTGACTAAATCCCACACCGTCATCAGTTGTAGCGAACTTTCCTCTAAAACTACATGTCTAGCCCACTCAGCAGCGCAATGTTCTCTAGAGCTACAGACGTTCTGTTTGTGATTGTTGTGTAAATGCTGCGACGGGCTAATTTTAACCCCGTTGATTCATCAAGAAAGTTCAGCTTCAAACTCTGGAACACCGTTTTTTGAGCTTTACTCTAACGCACGCCCACACGTGGAAAATGACAGCATAAAGAGAGGATCAAGTGAAGGAGCCGCGCATTTTCTGTTCATGTTGTCAAAAACATTATGTTCTGTTAATCAGACGCGTTTCTAGTTTGTTGGTTCATGATCAGTAGAGCTCTCTCGGTTAGATCTAGATTAATAAGCTAAAGAAAGCAGTGCAGCTGACAGTTTGGCCCAACTCGCTCGTTGACTCGTCTCGTAACGCTGACCCGTAATTTGACTCAAAACTAAAATTGCTGATAAATCAAATTCAGTTATATTCTAAAACAGTCTAGACTGTGACCGCAAAATTTGAAAATTGTCCGTTTTTTGTTTTCGGTGAACCCCAATAACTGGTCGAACAACGGCGTTCGACCAAAAAATGCTTTCCATTTCGGGTATAAACTGGGGCCCGGTTATCTAAGCCTAAAATAACTTAAAGTTACGGGATTGTAATCACGAGACGCTTTAAATTCAAGAAAGAGCATTGAATGATGACATCTAAGCTTTGGCTGCGCTCCACGCCACGGTTTTACAAATCCTTTTTAAGTTCACACATTTTCTGATAAAGATTGCAAAATCGTTGATACTTGACATCATCGGGACATGAGGTGGAATTGGTAAAATTTGGTCAAAAGACGTGTCAAGTTTAGTAAGAGTGCCGACGTTCTTAAAATCTAAAAAAACTCCACCACCGTGCTGAAGGATAGACTGACGAGCTTGGTCTCCAGTGCGGCAGTTGGATAAAAATTGCAAAGCATTCCGATGACGAATCAAACGCTCCTTTTGTGATGGAGTCAACTTGACAACCCCTTTGATAATGTTGTGGCAACATTCATCGGATTTCCTCATCCGAACATTTTGAAATGAATTCGATTCGTTTCGATCTTTTTGCCTTCACCAACGATTTGAGACCATTTGAATACTCGTTTCATTCTGGACTCCAATTTTTATTATTTAAAACCAACCCCCTCGGAAAATCTCGGAAACACAACGAAAGAGAGACTAGAAACAACAAAATGAAATGAGGAGAACTCTGAGAATAAAAGCGATTATTTACGCACGATTGCTTGTTCGGGGGAAAAATTTTGGTATAGCAACATAGTGAATCGTCAGTTTGCGGTTGATTATCCAGAATAAGATAGCCAAAAGGTTCAGAAACTGCATCATTGTAGGCGTCGAGTAGAAATCCTGAATTCCCCGGATATAGCTGACGAGCCAGTGTTTGTACTTGTAAAGCATCTGTCGGATTTTTGAGCAAAACCATCATGGTCGAATTTAAGCGTACGGTCCGATTGCAACCGTAAAAGTGTAATTACCGAGAGTTGATAGTGATGGGCGAGTTTTGTATAGCAATCGTTCAAAAGTTTGCTGTTTTCGAGCTCACTCATAAGGTCGGGAAAACCCTCGATGAGTTCAACACGATCGTTTGACAACAGCTCTGTTAGACTCTCTTGATTGGCACCGTAACACCACCACACCTTGTCAATTCTTCCAGTCAATCCATTGTTTTCCAGTCATTCACTGATTGTTTCCAATGTTCTGGCATTTTGAAAATCAAAATCAAACTTTTGATTCGAGCTTTTGTAACGTGGCCAGCGTAGGCGCCTAGCACTATCGTAACTGTCGTCCAATACGTAATTCGTAACACCCAAACGCTTCTTTTAGTCAGCTATGAACGACTACATTCTGCAAAGCGCAAGATACCGTATCAACTACGACTGTTCCATGTTCACCCTTGATGAATGGAACGAGTTTGGTCGCAAACGAATTGGATTTGGCGCTTTTAACCTTGTTCTTGGCTTCATTGTCCTGGTAGGTCGTTAGCGTTTGATTCGCAGCAAGAATTGCAGCATTTCCAGGGACTCTACCTGCCATGCCTGAAAACGATGCTGGAGCCGTCGCTCTGGCGATTCTCCTGCTACAAACTCATGTTCTTCAACGGCGTCATCGATGTTTTTGGCGTCTTCAATAGCTGCTTTGTGACCAGCTTCATGGCCATGCAGGGCGCTGTGTTCTGCTCCTATCCTGACTTCATCTACATTTGGGGTTGTTTGTGTATGGGTAAGGTTGAATCTGAGTCAAATCGTGTTCCTGTCTCACTAAAATCGCCCTGGTTTCCCTTAAACTGACTCAAAACAGCACAAAAAATGTTAGTTTGTTAGTTAATGTTAATTCGAATTTGAAGAAGAAGCGAAGTGTGTTCAGTGTCCTGTCTCTTTGATTTTGTTCCTTTTCAACAGCGGGGGCCAATAACGTTTTACCATACAAAATAGCTAGAACTTTGTTCAAATTACACGGATTAGCGCTGGAATGGGCGGCAAATTAGACAGAAGAGCCTAACCGAGTTCACACACACCTTTTTTGAATTTAATCACTCATTTTCATATGGAATTTGTCTTCATTTTTGACGTTCTCGGCATTAGTGCAAACAATGGCGTTAATCGCGTCATGTTAAGGGCCGAACCAATGCGAATCAATTGGCCACAGACTCATTTCTTTACTAGAAACATTAAAATCGGGAGAAGAGGGTCGTGTGTCGATACTTTCGAGCGTCAATTTCTAAATTGCCCTTGTTGCAGCTCTCTGGTTCGCTCAATGTCTTACGGCAGCAATTTTGGCCTTTAATCGCTGCGTGGAATTCTTCAAGATTCCCTTTTTCACCGGCTGCTTTCAACAGAACCGCACCTTCTACTGGTTCATATTCCCCATCTGTTCGTTCACCTACGCGTTCCTCTACTCGGAATCGGCGGTCTACACGTCCATTGGCAATATGTGGGGCCAGATCCGTATTTTGGAATTGCGAATGTCACTATTGACCGGCAAGTGGTGAGGCTTTCGTGGCGCGAAAATCTGATTAGTGACGCTGGCTGTTTTTAGTACATCAACGTTTCGCTAAACGTCAACAACGTTTTCACGATTTCAATTCTCACCTCGTGTTATCTGATTTTGGTGGTTACGGTAAGGGTGAAGGGACGGAACGGCGATGCTCCCACGATAACCAAGGTGCAGAGAAACGTAAGTCTTGCACAGGCTGCGAGCGAAACCTATCCACGTCCACTCGTTTAGGTGACAATCCAAGCGTTCCTCGTTTGCCTCTTCATCTACATGTGCGCGGCGTTCTACGTTGGCTTTGAATTTTTCCCAGACCTGATGCCCGAATGTCTCCTCATCTTCAGCTTCTTTGGGTGGCAATGGAGTTTCTGTGAGTTCAAATCGAATGAATTGAATCGTAGAAGAGAGAGAGAGAGCGTTTCAGGTGGTGTCGTGATTGTCTACTTGGCCATGAATGCGTCGTTGCGGTCCGGAGTAACGAATTTCTACATGAATATGTTCGGGTGCTCCCGTAGGATTGTGCCAATTTTGATCAAAATTTGAAGAATCTCAGAAAAGACAGCGCTAGGCCAACTGGCCACAGCCTTGTATGACCAGTTGTGCTCTGTACTATGGTGCCAAACCAACGCACAACTATAAATCTGTGCACTTTTTCAGTTCTCTCGTGGTTCATTTCAATCAGTGCAATTGCGCAAACAGTTCTTATCTTTGCACTCACTACCCTGAACGCCACATATAACCCGAATTCACACAAATTCGACCATTCTCCGGCTATCATGAGAACGATCGTCTGCTTCCTGGCTCTTCTCGGCCTCTCCTTGGCCGCTCCACTGTAAGACACCGATCGCTGTCCTTTCAGAGCAGACTTTGCCCGATCCACGCGATAGTTATTCACTAAATGGGGATAATTTTGGAAAATCTAAAAGTGACGGAACAACGATCAATCCACGCGTTCAAAATCCTCGATTCCTTGAAAATTTTAACTGCTCCAGAAAGTCTTGCAATCCAGTCAGCCGACATGAAGTTCCTCTGATCCTATTCCCTCCACTGATCGCCGTTGTCCCCGTCCTTGAAAAGACCGTTTTGTAATTTTCGCTAAAGTAAAATTGGAGCAATTGCAATCGCATTAAGCGCTCGGATCAACAATGTGACAGTTACAATGATTGATCTTAAGCTTCGTTCTTTACAATTGTCGGTGCGTATTAGTGAGAATGAAAACTTTCAGCGTGCTAATCAGCAGTAATAATCAGCAGTTCTACTCTACTAAAGACCCATTGCTAACCATCGCTATTTTTATTGTTTCATTTTTGATATTTTGCTATATTATATTGTTATATTGTTATATTATTGTTGTTATATTCTATTGTTATATTTTTCGAAAGCGATGTTCTTTTTGCCACTCGGGCACTTTCAATTGACCATTCTATGTGTTGAAATTTGTCTCTGATCTTTACAATTGTCGGTGCGTATTACAAATTAAATTAAATTTATGAGAATTATTTTTATTTTACGAGATTTTGTGCATAAGGACTACAGCGAACATACAAGTGAATTGTAATTGTATTTCTAAAAAATCTAAATTACACTGGCCGCATTATTTGGCCGATTTTTGTGATTTTTTGTTTCCGACCGGTTTCAATTTTGCAAAGATTTGCGAACTTTCGCTAAAGACATTTGCGAAACTTGCTTTAATTTTTTTGACCACTTCATGCATGGCCGAGGTAGAAGATAGTCAAAATGAGTATTTTCCTTCATAAACATTTGTGTGGGCCAACGTTATTTCCAGAGGTAATATCTAAGACCGTTATTTGGAATTTTTGTTCTTTCTTGATATTTTTTAAGAAACTTCTACCTAAATTAAGGGACAAAATTGGGCTTTAAAAGTTTTGAAAATTTTAATTGTTATAAAATTTGTTATAAAATTATCCATTCTAGCGCCATATTCCAATTCTGAAAAAATTTTTTAATTTGTGCTCTAATTTTTGTGAAAACAAAATTTGTGAATATTCCAAAAATCCGGGAATATACGGGATCAATCTTAAAATCATGTAGAAAATTTCTTAATCTAATTAAATAACCGGATTTTTTTGAACTGTTTTCGGGGTTGCATGATATTTGCAACTGTGCTGTTTTAATTAGTTGAATGCAGAGCAAAAGTGGTGGAAATGAAGCTTAAATTCCAGCAAGAAGGTGCCAAATATTGTTTTCTTTGAAAATTAACCAAAATGTTGATTTTTTTTATTTTTAAAATGAAGAAAAAGCCATGAAGCATCACTTACCGTAATTCTTAACAGATTTCCTTGTTCTGTTCGTCAGTTTTAAATTACTTTAAACTAAATTTTTTGATGCGGCTGTCTCAGACTAGTCAGAATCTACAATTCAAGAACAAAATCCACAATCATCAAAAAGAAAATGCTTCCGGGGAAATTCATTTCAAGGATCAGGTAAACTTACTCGATCTTTGAAAATCAACATTTTTGTATGGGTCACTAGGAAACTTCTTTTCATCCGCTCTGTAACAGTCGAAAAATAAATTAGCCATGTTTAGAACAGCGGGAGCAGTAAAGATGTTTCAGTAAGATCTCTTTAATAATCCAACCTTTCATTAATCTGTTCCATTAACACCGCAACACACAATTTGTTTTGAATAATTTTTGATAGTTTCTGGGAAGTGTCTGGAAATTGCAGCGCATTCTTATTCTTGCAAACCTTTAATTTTTTTCACACTATTATAAAATTCCCATTTAGAAGTATACATTTGAAATTTTAAGTGTTTTCAACAGCGTGCTGCATAATCATTTTTGATGCCTGTGTCACTTGGTTTTTTACATTTTTCTGGTAAAAAAACTTTATGCACTGCTTTTCCAGAAGCCATGCATATATTTTAACGTGCAATTGCACAGAGTTGGAATTTCGAAATCATTTCATTTTTATTTGCTTTTGTAAATTAACTTTTTTTAAATTTTTTATAATTTTTAACCATGTAGGCCACTGCAACGAGACTTTTCTGTAGTCTGTTTACTTTTTTGGAACAAAAGCTTCCATTCGACAATCAACATTTTTGGACAGGAATGACCACTACACGAACGATGAAGCTCTTTTTCGGTCGACAAAGTTTTACCTAAAGAAATCAATTTTGTTTTTGCTTTTCAAGTAAAATGCTTCTTAGCTTCTCCAAGCAATTTTTGTCATTGCTATTCATCGTAGTGGTACATAATACAACTGATATCGATCAATGTGGAAAAAAAATGTCATCGTTTTGCTAAACCGTATGAAACGAACTTGTTGATTTATCAATTAATCTTTTTTTTATAATTTTTTAATTATTTTCATTATCAAAAGAATTGAAACTTTTATTTTTTGGAACAAATATCCTAATAAACTTTTTTGGACATCAATACAGGAACGACGAAGCTCTTTTTTCGATCGACAAACTTTTACAGAAATAATTTTTGTTTTTGCTTTTCACAAAAACTTCTCCGAGCTATTTTTGTTCTTTGCTATACGATCATTTGGAAAAAATGATCATCGTTTAGCTTTTAACAGTTTAGAATTTAACAATCTTTTATTTAAATTTAATTTTTGTTCTTCTTCAAACCCTTTATAGTTTAAAAATTTAACACACATTGATTTTTATAAAAAAAAATGAATTTTTTCTTTCTTATATTTTTCTTTTTTGTCGAGCTCAGCTCAATACAGTAACATCCTGTAATCGATACAGCACAGCAGAATTGTTCACTTCTTTAAATTAAATTTTTAAAACAACTATTGATTTAAATTTTAATCATAGTCTGGCACAAACTGGTGCTAACTTATAGTCGGAAACCTCGAAAAAACTTTTTTGGGGCTGGGAAGTGCGAGAAGGTGAACATTTTTAAGTTTTTCTTACGTACTCTTCAGATGCTCTTTAGCTCTTTCTTTCATCTTTTATTTTTACTTTTTGCTTGGTGTTGAATGTTGTGGCCGAAGTGTGGTTAATGAAGAACAACGTAATTCGTCTCGTCTTCACAGTAGAGCATTCTCAAGATTCACTTTGAAAATAGAATTATTTTTTTTTTTTTTTTTTTTTTTAAATTTGAAGTTATTTTTGGGTTTTTATTGACGAAATTACAATAAAGCTTGAAAAAGTTCAACCAAATAACATTTTTGTAATTTTCAGCTGAAGACTTCAAGTCAGATTCAAGCTACTAAATATAAAAATACTAAACAACTTTAATCTTCAGCTTTAAAGAGTCAGAAAATTCAAACCCTTTTTATTTTTGTGGTTTGGCTCTTGAAGTTCAGCCTTTTTTTAAAGCCACGTGGAGTTCATTATTAAATGATAATATTAACTGCTAACTTATTCTTTAGCGTATAGTTTGTGCCAATGTCAAATGCAAAAAAGTGCCAGGTAACGTGATCGTTTTTGCGGTTTTATTCCTGGGTGACACAATATTAAAAATTCCTCTCAATTCCTCTCGATAATGGCATAGTAAATGAAATCAGAAAATTTGGTTTTTTATTATTGCAAAAAGTTTCACTTTAAATTTTCGAAATTTACCTGTTTTTTAATCGCTTCACAAATAGCACTTTTTTCATATTTGTCCTGGTTTTCGGGGAATAAGATAAGATCAGAATTTAAATCAGAATTTATCAGAATTTTCTGCGAAATTGCTACTAAAAAAAGTTTTCCATCTTATTCGTAATAGTTAAAAAAAAGTCATTTCCGCAATAGCAAATGTTTTTTTTGACCGAGTTCAAATAATTTCTTTCAGGATTTATTCAGGATTTTTTTCCACAATGTTTTGTTTCCACACATGAATAGTTTTTTTCGCGTTTTTTCTTAGATATTGTAATAACTCGATGCATTGTTAAGCGTAACATTAACGAACTTTCAAATTGAAGATTTTTCTTCATTTATTGTTTGCATTTAAATCGATTCGTTTTTGCATACGTGCGTTTCTTTTGTGAGTTTCGTAACGCAGAAACGATCAGGAAATTAAAAAACATTTTACATCGAGTTGTTCGCGAAACAAGACGATTTTGAAGAAATAGACCTGTTTTAGTTGATAGAATTGTGACATGTCCATTTATTTGCAATTATGATCAACGAGGAAACTATGAAGGTGAAACAATTTTAAGGCTATATGTATCCGTTCATGCGAATGTTCTCTAAAGCTTCTGAAGCACTTCTGCTAACAAAAGCTTAAATATCAATTAAAGAAAAGCAATTACAATTTTTGTATGTTGAACGGACGAGACTTATCAGCAGCAAGCAATGCGTAAACAAACTGTTTGTTCGTTGTCTTAAAAACAAGTTTTGGCCGTCTGGAAGTTTGCAGCTTTGAACAGCTTTCAAAATGAAATTAAGCTTAAAATTCTAAGGCAGAAATTTAAACATTTGTACTGCATTCTGCGTTGTATTTTAATTTTGATAAAATTTTGAATTTCTCAATTTAAGCTTCGTAAACTTGTAAAAGCGTGAATAATGTTTTTGAAAGCGAACAACCACTAGTGAATTAACTATTTTTATTAGCCAAAAACAATTGAATCCATTAAAACAAAGGAATCTTAACCATTCACTCTCAACCGAAAGATAAGACTTCCTCGCGGAACTATATATTTCTAATTTTTGGTTGATGACACATGACGATCCGTGCTAGCAGGGTGCATATTGTTTGCAACTGTCAAGAGGGCAAAATTACAACATTTTTATTTTTGAATGATGAATGACAAAGTGAAATGGCTGCGGCACATTTCTAAATTTCAAAAATAAAACTTTCAAACCGCTAAAGTAACTTTTGGACCAAGATCGGGTCCCGTTGAGTGAGTATTTGTTGCATATTTGTAGCTCTAAAACGTTATAAATTAATATTAAAAATTGAATTTTTTTATTCGCATAAAATTCAAGTTTTCGGTTTATTGTTTCAGTTTTAAAAGTTTATTCCTGTTATTTTATTTATTTTTATTGAGTGTTTTCTTTTGGATTCCACATATTTCGGTCTATTTTTATGAGAATTATTTTTATTATACGAGATTTTTTGCATGAGAACGACAGAAAACATACAAGTGAATTGTAATTTTATATCTAAAAAATCTAAATTACACTGGCCGCATTATTTATCTAAGGAAACATTTTTGGAGTTTTTTATTTTTTTTATTTTTCGGGGTTAAACTTGCAAACATTTCTTTTTTTCGAAGATTTTCGACACTTCACGACACGTACAGTAACTTAGAAACAAAACAGTTTTATGTGTTCACATTCTTTTCAGTAAACCAAACTTGCCAAACTTTTAAGCTTAAAACTAAATTTTAGTGTTTTAAAAATTTTTAAATAAAAAAAAATTAAATTTTAAATTTTTGAACATTTTAACAACAAACCAATCCTAATTTTGGATGTCAATTGCCAAACGAAAGCTCTTCTTTCCAAACATCCAAAAGCGCCGATAGCCCAGATTTGCCGCTGTGAGAAAAGAACACACAGGAAGACGTCACTACGTGATTTTTGACTCGGCTGTTCGACTGGCGGGCGCGGATGGGAACGAATGTTGCGGCTCGCAGACAAGGAGCACGTAACCTTGAAAGCTGACTTTACACATAGCGAACAGTTGAGTTTTTGTCGCGGGATTCAGAGAACTGCGCACGACTCAGTTCCAAACGCGACTCCAATGACCTGAACAGCCGCGGCCGATAACCATTTGTTCGCTCGCCGATTGCGCGCTGACTCAGAGGGAGCACGGGAACGCCAAAAAACCGCAACATTTACACTTGAAAAAATCGATCGATAAACGGCGAGTCGCAACACGAGACGAACAGACGATAACGCGGCGTTCTCCTCTTCTCTCTGTTTCATCGTTCGTGAATCAATTTTTAGTTTTGTTGGAGAGACAGTAAACCCCAGATTTCAGTTAATTGGACTACCGTCCTATCGCTTCCCGCCAGTCGTAGGCTGCGCGCTCTAGCAAGGCGCGCAGCTACTCTGAACAAGTCTGCTAATGCAGACTATACGTGCCTCGCCAGCCGAAGAGAGGTAAGTGTTGATTTAGATAGCTCATCTTTCATCAATTTTAACTTTTTGTTGAAAAGGCACTTTTTAGCTTTTATTGAAATGGCGATCACCATTGCTTCTGATTTGTCGGACTACCGTCCTACCCCTTACCGGCAGTTGTGGGCTACGGGAAGGCGAGTAAAACCTTCCCAGCCGAAAAGAAGTAGGTGTTAATTAATGTCGTCTTTTCGATTAATTATCCGATTTTAGAGGCGACAAAGAAGACCTTAAAGAAGAGGGCCCCCCGCAAAACGGTCAGCCGACTCTCAGGGTCGAGGGTTCCTACGTACCTGTTTCGCCGAACCAACGAAGCGATGGCGGAAGCGAACGTTGAGGTAATAATTAATAAAATAAACTTTATTAAATTATACAGTTTCAGAGACTGGATGTTCGCCCACGTCTCAGCTCCATCGCGTTGGTTCTCGCGTTGGCACTTCTGGTCATCATCCCCGGCTCTGATGCGGCGTCGAATCTCCGTGATTGGCGCAAATGCATCGTGCAGTGGGATGTGGTGTCAGTGAATGGAATATCATTCACTGCACCGTTTGAAGTGACTAACTGCAATGTGCGCGTGGACGTTTGCGTCGAGATAGTGCACTCCGCATTGAAAATTGGAGTTACGACGAAAAGGAACTTGTGATGAAGTAAAAACAAGAAACGAAGCGGGTCACAATGGCGCATGACAACCTCGTGTTTCGGAAGAACGGCGAGATTGTGCACTACGCAGACCAGTTTCACCGAACCAACAATGCGATCATTGAGGTGATAATTAAAAAATAAAAACTTTGTTAAATTATACGGTTTCAGAGCCTGCATGTTCGCCCACGTCTCTCCTCCATCGCTTTGGCACTTCTGGCCATCATTCCCGGCTCTGATGCGGCGTCGAATCTCCGTGATTGGCGCAAATGCATCGTTCCACGATGTGGTGTTAGTGAATGGAATATCATTCACTGCACCGTTCGAAGTGACCAACTGCAAAGTGCTCGTAGACCTTCTCGCCCACGCTGAAAATTGGAGTTACGACGAAAAAGAACTTGTGATGAAGTATGAACAGGAGACGATGCGCGTCACAATGGTGGCGCATGGCAACCTCGTGTTTCGGAAGAACGGCGAGATTGTGCACTACGCAGACTTGGCGGAAGGGTAGGATTCGTCTTCTTTTGAAAAGCTGATTTCACGTATTTAGAATGGCGTTTGTTGGCAACGTTCTGGAGTTCACCGGCAGCCGGCAAATCGACCGCAACCGGCACTGTTCTGTGAACTCTACGTTGATGGACGCTTTCTCCTATCGGGCAAACGTCTCCATCGAATTGCAAACGTCTCCATCGAATGGACAACACAAGTGGTTGCAAATTTCGAGCAGATGGGTAAGACCTCATAGAAATACTTTCGGCCTTTATGATTGTTTTGTAGGTATGCGACTTACTCGCGAACAACTCGAGCACACCAAAGCCATTTACTGGGCCAAGCAGAGTTTGGTGATGCTCCGCTCGTGTGTCAAAAGCCAAATTTTGATGAAGCAGAACGAGCAGACTGGGCGCCGTTCTTTGTAACTGCAACACGCGGAGACTTGGCTGATGGGTAGGATTTTTTTTCCTTCAAAAAGTTGATTTGACTTGTTTAGAATGGCATTCGTTGGCAACGCTATGGAGTTCACCAGCAACGGCAGAACTGTCGCACAGTCGATTCCGGTCCAGTTCTCGGTCTCTGCGTGTATTATCTTTATATATCGCTTTTTACAACAATAAATTCAGTTCAACATCCTGTATCGAGTGAACGAGTCGGCTTATTGGGATGCTTGTAATCTTCTCATGGTTCAAGCTTCAAATTTCATACTTGAATCTGGAACAACAGAGAAAGACAGTTATGTTCTTGCAACATGTCGCATTTACGTGACCATTGTTAATTATTAACTAGTTTTTGCATTGTAACAAGTATCTAAAAATCACTTTCGTACTCTTTCAGATTCGGTTCAGGTAGTTTTTTTGGCGTGCGCTTTCGGCTTTCAAAAATGAAAGCTTTCTTGTCTGCCGTAGTGCATACATGTAATTTGGTTAGACGAAAAGTAGATTTCCAGAGACTTCTTCTATATTCCAGTTCAATTCATGACGTGCTTCAAATAATCAAATTCAGTTGTTAAGTTGTTAAATTTATTTTTTTGCGACGGTGTATTCAAATAGAATCAACTAGCCTATTACCCATAGACAATTTATTTTTGTGAATTTTAAACATAAAAAGAAATTTACGCTTTAAATTTACGATTAAATTTTACACATTTTCAATGAATATTTTTGGCACAATGAATACCGTAACTGATTTTAAAGTGAAGCTTTTTCGGTCGCAACGATCGAACAGTACACAATATTGTTATATTTTTGTAGTCTGCACCGGTGCGCTACACAATTATTCTTTTCACGAGGTGACGGCACTCCTCACAAGTTCTTTGACTTTGGTCTTTTTTCCTATACTCTTTCTATTCTACGATATTTCTTAAATATTAAATAACAATTAAACCTTTTTTTAACTTCATAATTAAATTAACAAATAAATCTTGCAGGTGCAATAAAACGATTTGAGATTGAAAAATTTTTTTTGAGCATATTGCTTGCTTTCCCTTATTTTTTTAATTTTCATTGGCTGCTAATGAAACTCAACTCCAAATTTTCGTTTCAATTTTCCAAAAAAAAAAAAGAAAACCGGAAATGCTATTTTTTAAAACTTTTTAAAGTAAAGGTGGCAATTTTAGCTTAATGAAAGCTTAACAGCAAATAGACGCACATTTCTTGTCATTGTGACGTGAATTTTTACCACATTAATTACTTTCATTTCGACATGGCATAAATTCGACATAATTGATTTCGGACTTATTTTTTGGTGTTGTCAATCCTTTTCAAGCATAAAAAACATTTTTGCGCTGGTGTTCTTTTAAGTTGAAATCACTTAAAGAAATAATAAATAATTTTCATAATTTTAATGTTTCATTATTCTACGTGTATGTCCAGCTTTGACTATTGTGCCTGCGACAAATTACGACAAATTTGAAATTTGGAACGTTTTTGTTTTTGCTCACAAATTATCTTTTAAAACAAAAAGTTTAAATTTTTTTAAATGTTATTTTTAGAATTCGATCCAATCTATGTAGGTAAGAAATCTTCTCGAAAGTAGTTTGATTTCCATTTCCAATTTCCAAAATAATTTCCTTCTTTCAGAATTAAACGAATACAATTTTTCCATTTTTTAAAATAAAATATTTTTGACTGGAGTTTGTACCATTCGTCTTCTGAGAAATTGAATTTCCACATGTTTAATTCCACATCAACATACTACAGTATCAGGTATGGTGGAAATTTGAGCCATCTTCCCGTGCCGCAAAAAGCAATGCGAAAATCGTAACTACTGTACTCTCGAAAATCAATGATTTCGCCGCGGGACAACATGGATGAAGTGGCGATCTTCCTCAAAAACGCGCTTCTCGTGCTCAATTTAGGGTAAATCGAGTACGAGAAGCATGTGGGAAGCATCAGATTCACATAAAACCCCCGAAAAACGCGGTTTTGAGCAAGATCGAAACTTCATCCCTGTTGTCCCACGGCGAAATCATTGATTTTCGAGAGTACCGTAGTTGCGAATTACGCATTGCTTTTTGCGGCACGGGAAGATGGCTCAAATTTCCACCATATTTGATGGACTTCTTTGGGTCAACATCGCGTCGGCTTTTGGTGCATTGGCAACAATCGAAATTCTTTGAAAATCTAAAAACATAAGCACATTGGCATGATTTTTTGCACAGCGGCACTTCGCCCCCCTTTAAAATTGACGAATCAAAGAATATTTGTGCTAGCCAGAAACTGTCAATGCTTTGTGGGTTTTATTTTCCAAAAACTCTTAGGCTGATTTCTGATCGTTTCATTACTCACATTTTTAATGACTGATGATTTTTTGGCACATTTCATTTTTAAGGCAATAGAAGATTTGTTTAATTATTAACGACTTTTTGCATTTATTTATTTATTTAAAATACACACAGACATTATTGCAGGTACATTATTGCAGGGGGCATAGAAGTGGGTCAGAGAAGGTGTGTAGGGGGGTGAATTTAAGATTCACCAGAAAAAGATAAAGAAAAATAAAGACAAAAGAGTAAGAGCCCGTCAGGCAAGAGTAGAAGAGCAGAGAGAAGAAGGTGAGAGAATTAAGACATCTGAGAAAAGCAGACTTTAAGCTTTCTTTGAAAGATTTTTGAGTTCTTCGCGAGGACGATGTTCTCAGGGAGTTCATTCCAAATTGGAATGATTGCGCGGGAAAAGAATTTTAGAAAGCGATCCGATCGACAAGATGTCGGTTGGATGCGAAAAACAGAGCGAGAGCGAGTGATAGAGTCAGGAGGAGGGACGGGGAAGATCTCACCAGGAAGAATATGAATTTCACGAACTTTTTCTGGACGGACTCCAACAAGTCAGAATCTCTAATAGTTTTCGGGGCACAGACAGACGAACAATATTCAAGAATCGGTCTCAAGTAGCACTCAAACAGACGCCAAAGGACGTTGACACTTTTGCATTGGAAAACTCTGAACATCATCTTGCACAGACGAGTAGCTTTGACCGCATTGTAACAAGTATCTAGAAACCAGTTTCGTATTCTTTCAACATGTTATATGGTAAGAGTTAGAGTGAATTTGTGGAATCTGTGACTTACCCTTTGCTATTTCAAATGTGTTGGAGAACGAAAAGTAGATTTCCGACAGTGGTTTCTCATTTTTATTGCCATTTCGTGATGACCGATGCAGGTAACTATTTTTGGCCCATTCTCAATCTTCTTCTACATATATTCAGTTCAATTCATGACGAGCTTCAAGTAATCAAATTCTTTCTCGCAAACAATGGAAATCAGAACGTGGAAATAGAAATGGTCATAGAAACAATGAAAGGTATTTTTGAACTTACTTCTTCTTTTAATTTTCCGTGGCTGCAGAGGCTTCTAATTTTTATTGCCATTTCGTGATCATCGATGCAGGTAACTATTTTTGGCCCATTCTCAATCTTATTTTTCAAATTTTTGTCGAAACAAGCAAAAATCGTTTACAAAGATTTGCGAACTTTCGCTAGAGACATTTGCGAAACTTGCTTTAATTTTTCTCTCCACTCCAGGGGCATGCATGGCCGCGACGTAGAAGATAGTCAAAACGAGTATTTTCCTTCATAAACATTTTGCGTTTAAACGATTTTGCATTGTGAAGCTAAACCAAACTATAAAATTGCAGTACCATAATACAAATAATCAAAATAACAAAAAAAGATCAATTTTTGTGTGCTAACGTTGCTTCCAGAGGTAATCACGGTTATTTGGAATTTTATTCAAACACATTTTTGTTCTTTCTTGACATTTTTTTAAAAAAATTTCAACCTAATTTAAGGGACAAAATTGGGCTTTATATGTTTTGAAAATTTTTATTTAAAAATTATTTTTGGTCAAGGTGTCTACTAAAAAATGTCCTGTACAACCACTTTCTGTGAAACGCTGCAGTTTGATTATTACGCAACTGACTCAAATGCATAAAATGCTTTTAATAAATGAGTTCAGTCAATAAATTTGTCGCACAAATACACAAATACAATTTTTACATTTTTGTACGAGGGTCATCAAATAAAATACCCGAATAATTTTGCATTTCTTGGATTTTATGACATTTAATTTTTTTAGATTTAAATTGTTTTTTATAATCAATGCGGTTCACTCTCTCTCTCTCTTGTTTTGTTCGTATTAATTACGCGTTCTCGCGCGCGGATTAGCGAGAGACGCCGGCCATTATGCCTGCGTGAGTCACTATCGCACGGCGAAATCCAGCGCTCGGGGAGTGTTTAGAAGCGGCGTGCACTCTATGGTTGCGTGATGTTTGCAACTGTGCTGTTGTTTTAATGCGTTTTTAAAGAGCCACAGTGGTGGAATTGCAACGGAAAATGCAGCAATAGGGTCTCCAATGTAGTTTTGTTCGCGAAAAAGTTCGCGTTTACGAATATGATTATGCTATCCTTTATTCCCGAACGGAGAATGAATTTAACAACTTAGCCTTAATTTTTGTCGTAATCAGATTAACGAGAGACGCCGGCGAGAGACGCCATTATGCCTCCGTGAGTTCGATTGGCGAAAATGGCAAAAAAGAAACAAAAAATCCTGAGAATAAAAATTTTTGTCGGTCATTTCCCTACACACAGAACAGTTTTTAGGTAGGTGAAGGACATTTTTGAATTTAGCCACATCATCCTGAACGGTTGAAACAGTAAAACAAATAAAATGTTAATTCAACAAAAACATTTTTTGTTGCTTAGTGATGCATCATCACAAGACACAAGACCTGCATCACTAAACACCAATAAACAATTTAAAAAAAGATATTTTATAATCAAATTTCGTGTTAAAGTTGGTGTTAAAGTTGCTACGAATTGTGGGGTTTTTTTTTAGATAAAACTAAATGTTTATTTTTGTTTTTTGGAAATAATATCTTGATTTTCCTCGAACTTTTTTTCTGGATTTGTCATTAAAACCCTTTTTTAACATATAAATTTAAATTAAAAAAAATACTTCTGGCCGCTTTTAAAATCGTCGTTTTTCGTTTGGAGACCATCTCTGATATTTTTCAAAAACTTTTTCGTTTTTTTTGTTAGTTTGCTCGTATGTGGTTTTATGTGGTTTTTGCTAATTGCGAAAGAATGCAGTGCACACATCAAACTTGCGCAGATTTTTTTCTGTTGATTTTTGCGCAATGGTCCAATTTTATTTAAAATTAAATTAAATATTAAAATTAAATAAATTAAAAAAAAACATTTTTGGGAATTCGCTGAGTTTTATACAATAATTTCTGAAATTGCTGTTGAAAACCAATTTGTGTACCATGGTTAATATTTGCACCGTGGTTTTTGGTTATTTACAAAAAGCTAGAAAAAATAAGCTTTCCCGTTTCTTTGCTGAATTTTTGAATGACAGCTTTCAATACTCGAATTGTTGACAGCAACTAATCTAATTATTTTTCTAATTTCAAATCAAAATAGGCGCTTTCAAGTGTTTTCAAGTTGACGCAACGTTCTAAATCAGAGTTCTATTCGCCTTTCACTCCAATTGCGTCTTGTACGTTTAACTGCTTGTTTGTCAATTTTATCTGAACAGATTCAGATTCGAATCAACCAATGAACAACGGATCAGTGTACAGCTGGTCGCAGATCGAAAGTCCGCTTATTCTGGGTGAGTGCAGTTGAATCAAACAAGACAAATTAAATTTCAGATTGAAATAGGCGCTCTACTGCAACAGCACGAACACAATTGCATCATTTTTATACCGATTTTTGTCGTTCAGGTTCATTCTAGCTGATTTTAGCTGCACTCATTGTGTGATGCATTATTATTAAAAGTCTACTTAAGAAGCGTGTCTTTTTTTCACTTTCAACAGCACATTTTTTGGATAGTTTCATAAGTCTAATTACATGAGATATTGAAGCACATACAAGCATATTGATTAGTTGATTACGGTGACTCTAATAATAATATGTGATTTTTTGCAAGGAGAACCAATAAACGAATTTGTGTGAAATTTCAATGTAACTTAACTCGACAAAGTTGTTCCTTTTGCAAATTTAAACGTCATTAGTGGTCGGATAACCAATTAGTTTGAGCACACAATTTTTTAAGGTGTTTTTAATTAACAGACAATACACAATGAAGTTAAATTTAATTTAACTTGATTTTCTTGTTTTTTAATTGCTGTTGAAACCCAATTTGTGTGATTGGAGTTGCATTTGTTCATTTTCTTCTTTAGGTTTACTCCATTTTTTGGATTTTCATCGATTAATCTTTCAGCGAATTTTTGTAACAAATAAACATCAAATAGAAACATTACATTTATTAACTCAAAGCAACGAAGCAACGTAAATCAATAAAAAATGAACATGATGACCAAAAGTGCACATTGAATCATGCAAATTGATTCCCAAAACGATAAAACCAAAGTTTTAAAAAAATTCTAGCTTTCCTGGACTTGGTCGTCTTTTTTCTGACTCCTGACTAAAATTAGCATTAACAGCGAACGTTACGGAGTCACACCAAAGCTAACATTTTTATTTTTTTTTTTGCTTGAAATCGTTGAACTTCAAGTCTACCGTAAACTCCAACTACTGCTTTCTTGTAGCATTCTATAGTCTATGACTTGTATTCTTATTTCTACTTTAACGTAAATTTGAAGTAGCGCAACAACCATAACGATACACTTTTTTTATAACTCAAATTTTTCATAATATTTTTGAGGCGTACAAGAACTACAGCTACTGTAGTGTACTGTAGAGAATTCCGATTTTTAGACACATTTTCAAGTACTACGTCACTTCTTCCAGATCTTTCAATTTGAATTCAAAAATTAAATTATTCATCTCAATTTTTTGTAGTGTTTACCTTAAACCAAACCAAAGTAGGATACTGAAAACGACATGACGATAAAAATCAAACTTCTAAATGTTTAGTTTTCCCTGACTTGGCAGTCTTTTCTGACTTGACTCCTAAAATTAACATTTTTAGTGAACGAGTCACATCAAAATTAATATTAATATTTTTGTAGATTGAAGTTCTAACCCATCAAACTCAAAATCCTGCTTTCCAGCTTCTCTTTAACCTGTGATCTTATTTCTAGTTTTGACGCAAATTTGAAGTAAAGCCCACCATTGCACTTTTGTTACTTGAATTTTCAATAATTTTTTTGACAATTGCGGTAACAACAATGTTTTCTCACAATTCTGTAGCTAATTCCTAATTTTAGATGTACTCAATTTTTCAAATACAAAACTACGCCACTTTTATTCAACAGTTCTATTGGATTGCAAATCTATAACTGTACACAGTGTTAAATTTTTGTTTTTTGTTTAAACTTTTGAAATAAAGGTGTCAAAGAACTTCATTCGGCGTCATTTCAACTGGCCCAATTTTTGAAACTATTTCCAATCCAACAGTTTTTTGAAACTCATTTCAAAACGCAACTTAGAAACGAAATATTTAGTAAAAATTAGATTTTTTGCCGTCATCACAATAATTCGATCAACGTGATTTCTCATCACATGCTCCATTGTCATGTTTATTGGTACAATTACAATAAAAACGAGTATTTTTTGGTGTAAACTTTCGCCATTTTAAACACATCTGTGGCCGCTTGAGTCAAGTTTGCGCTAAAAAAACAAAAATTTGCAACAAAATTCAAATTCAATTTGATCAAATTAATTTTTGATCACGGAACTTGAAACACAAGTACCAAAATAAAGGTTACCACACAAAGCAAATAAATTTAAATTATGTTTGGCAACAACGACTGATTATCTTGAACAACATTGTCTTGCTCTCAAGAAATTATTTTTGTTTAAATAATTATCGGACAGTCGGTAATTAAAGACAACAATGAACGTCACCACAACTGCAAAGTTTTTACAAGAGGTTAATGCAGAAGCGTACAAGTTATTGTTATTTTCCTTTTCGATGCGCGCGCGTTTTGAGACCAACACCGGTCTGATGATTGCGATTAAGTATTCATGCACGTGTCTGCGTGCCCCAAAGCGCGTAAGAATGTGGTTTGTTCAATTTTGCTGGGTTTAATTTTGAGTGTCTTGTTCAGGTCACCACTGGCTCAACAACTTTTAACCCTGTGCGGTATCCGCACTCTCACATCAATTGTTTGGCACAGTCCGTTTGTTTTAGCAGTTCTTCAACGGGTGACATATGGACGCCGTTTTCGTGTGATGGGAGCGCGACGTAAGGCATTCACGTCTTTGGGATTTTCCTCAACAGTTGTTCGCCACTGTTCTGTAGGATCCGAAACGGTCCCTGATTTTTATCGTGAATCTTTACAATTACTGTATCATTGAGTGTCGTGGAAATCGTTTGTTTTATCACCCTCTGGAAACATTGGAAATGTAGTGCTGTTTGTAACAATTTTCATGAGTTAGGTGTGATCATTGATCTTTGTGCGAGACATTGATGTTTGTGGTGCTCGTGCGAGACATTGATCTTTGTATGATGGTCGTAACAGATTTTTTGCTGACTCGGACAATTTCTTGTAACAGGAAATGTGCATTTCAGTGCATAAATTAATTTGTGTATATGCTACTGTTGTTTTAATAAAAAACTTTATTTTGAGCTCTTTTAATTCTTTTAATTAATGTTTTAGTTCTTTTAATTCTTTCATTAGTTTTCTGATTATCTTCATTTTTGTGTATTTCGTTCAGCATCATTATCGTCTCATTCACCTAGGTTTAAACGCTTAGAATCTTTATTTTAACATTTTAGTTTTTTTTTTGTCACAAACTTTTCCGTCCTTTTGCACTCAGATTAAACTCAGATTTAATTATTTAAAATCTTTGATAGTTTTCTATCATATTTTTGCATTCAGGCATTCAGTTCGGGTTTATTTTTTTTGCAATCATCCATTTACTCGGTTAATTCGATGAGCTGTTGGTGCGAGTTGGATGCGTTTTCGCTACATTTTTCTAATTATTTTTCTAATTTCCAATCAAAATAGGCGCTTTCAAGTGTTTTCAAGTTGACACAACGTGTTTCACTTTCAGGTGTCTTCAAGCACTTTTCAATGTTTTACCCACGCTAAACTCTTTTTTTTTCACAAGGCCAAAGCCCAACGCGTTCTAAATAAGAGTTCTACTGCTTAGTCATCGGCATTCAAACTTCTAATTTCAAATCAAAATAGGCGCTTTCAAGTGTTTTCAAGTTGACGCAACGTTCTAAATCAGAGTTCTATTCGCCTTTCACTCCAATTGCGTTTTGTACGTTTAACTGCTTGTTTGTCAATTTTATCTGAACAGATTCAGATTCGAATCAACCAATGAACAACGGATCAATGTACAGCTGGCCGCAGATCGAAAGTCCGCTCATTCTGGGTGAGTGCAGTTGAATCAAACAAGACAAATTAAAGTCGAAGGATTGTTTTGGTGTTTTGGTTGATTGATTTGGTTTGACATGTAAATCAATTGATTTTTTTACAGATGGACTGTTTTAAATCCCTGTAGACCTATAATTAGCAGATCGACAGTCCGCTCATTCTGGGTGAGTGCAGTTGAATCAAACAAGACAAATTAAGTTTCAAATTAATATAGGCGCTCTACTGCAACAGCACTGCAACAGCACAAACACAATTGCATCATTTTTACTATCCTTAAAAAAGAAATAACAGTTTTTTGCATACAAAAATCAACTCAAAACTCAAATTGTCTTTGTTTAAACTTTAATGCAAATTAAATATTTTTTGTCCTCAGGCGCCCATGTAGATCGCCAAAAATGATTTTTTCGTTCTAATTCTTTTAGCTTATAACGCGACGAAAAAGAGGATGGCCGCGATAGATGGCTCATTTTGTACTTCACTACAAAAAACAACGAAAAGATTCTTTTTCAAACAAAAAAAACTAAAATTTTTGATCCACTGCCTGCCGGTCATTGATTAAATAATCGTTCATTTCAATGCTAACAACAAGCCTTCATTTTAGAATTTTTCTCTCATTTCTTGCTTTTTCATTACGATCAGGTAGGCGCTTTTTTGGTGATTATAAGGTTTAGCTAAGGTTTAGGTTTAAATATTTCTGAAAAGCTGTTTTGAAATGTTATGTGTTGTTTCAGTTCTTTTGATATCTTGAATCGTTGTTTTTTTGTTGGATTCCGTCCTGAAACACAAAAAAAATAAATAGCGATGTGATCCAGAGAGAACGTCCTTCAGTATGAGTTGTGCCTCATTTTTATTGCTAATTCTGCTTGGTCATTACAAAATTTGAAATTTTTGAATCTAATAATTGTTGACAGCACACAATACTTGTTCATACGATTCCGAAAACATTTTCATTTATTCGAATTCATTTTTTGATTTGTCGAAATTTTTCTTTACGACACAGGGTTAGTCACAATTTTTTTGGACTTGAATTTCAACTAAAAGATAAATAGTGAAACTTCATTTTTGATGGACTCACGTAGATGCAGTCCTGTTAAGCTCCGAATCTTTAGTTTCTTTGAAAAGTTTCAGTTGAAAAGTTGAAAAGTGAAAAGCTTCATCTAGTTGCAATAATGCTTTTAAGAAGTGTAAATGTCTAAAATAAAAAAGGTAAACGGAAATTTCTTTTTAAATTTAAAAACGTTACCGCTTAAATCCCAGGAACACGAGGAAAGACTTGTGCCGGGCACCAGGAGAGCGCGAATTTTCTAGAAATTGCAAATTTGAAATTAAAATATTTAATTTAACGCAGTAAAATTATTTCAACGCACAATTTTCTGAGAGCGCTTTGGCTAACCGGGTCACACACAACTTGTTACAACTCTCTGGTTTTTTTTAAACTTTAATTTCATAAATTTTATAATATTTTTGTACGTAGCCAATAAAAAAAAAATTTTTTTTTTTATTTTAAAATTTTTAAACTCTTCCAACTCAAATATTTCAATTCAAAACATTTAAATTCACAATTTAATTTAAACCAGCATTTTCGGCTGAAGTTCGCATCTTTTTTTCTTTTTTTTCTTTTTTCCATATTTTTTTCATTTTTTCCATAATTCATTTTATTTATTTTTTTTACAGTAGTGACAAGAAACTTCGCAGATTTTTACTCTTTCGGTTGTTTTGAACACATTTTTTGGATTTCCTAACTTTATTAATTGTGATTTTATACGGATTTTCTGGAAATCGAAAAACGGATTAATGAAAGGATTAACCAAGATATTTTTGCCAAATATTGAATTACTACTGCATTCGTCAACGATTCCTTTCCGAACTTTTCGATAAATTTGAGCTGTTTTTTTGTTTTATGCTCTTTTAAAATTTTATTATTTTCAGAAATGTTTCGCAGACAAATGTTGGATCAATTAAAAAATTAGAATTTTTGAGCGGACATATTTAACTCTGTGAATTGAACTGAATTAAATTAACTCTATTATAATTCTATAATAATAATTTAATTTGAATTTTGTTTCAATTCGAAATTTTTTGCGCAAATTCTCTTCTTTCTCTTCCCTTCAAATTCTCTTTCTCTTCAACTCTTTCAAAAGATGCGCCAGACCTCTTTCTCTTAGTCAGAACATTCTATTTAAGTCTATTTATGTCGAATTACTTGAGAAATTGATCTACAGTTGATTAGTTGAATACGGTGACTCTAACAACATTATGTGGTTTTTGTAAGAAGAGCTCAAATTTGTATGGAATAGCAAATGGAATCTTGGAATTTTAATATAACTTTTATACCGACAAAGTTGTTCCTTTTGGCAAATATGTGACGTCATTAGTGATCGGATTACCAACACAATTTTAAAGTGTTTTTAATTAAATTTTATTTCTTATACACAGAGTCATCCATTACTTTTAATTTAATAATTTAACCTGATTTTATTCATTACATGATATAGCTCAAATTACGACCATTGTGCGAAACGTGGTATATGTACATATGTATAGCCGCACTATAGGAAGCATTTAAATTGTCAACGTTCTAATTTAATATTTTTGACCTCTTCGCTTACTTCAATTATTTCAATTTATTTCGGATTCGGATTATTTCAATAACCCACGATATTCGTAGAAATGTCCAATTTTGTGGAGCTGCAACTTCTTGCTACAACGTGGAATAACGCCAACTTCAAATCTTTTCGTTCTGGTATTCACTTTTTTCATTGGCTGCTGTCAACATGAAACTGAACTGCAATCCAAAAAATGTCTCCAACAAATTGAAATAAAGAAACACTAAACTAAAAAAATACTTTTTGGCAAACCGAGATAAGAAACTGAGATGAGTCCGTAGTGAGTCCGATATTTGAGTATTTGAGTCCTAAGGGAGAGGCCAAAAAAGAAACATTATTCTGTTAGGAAATTGATTTGTCGCTCATCACGCCGCTTTTTTGGCACTTACTTCGACATATTGGGCATTTAATTAATTATTTTTAATTCACATACAGGCTGATCTTCATTTATTTCCAAATTCCAAAAAAATCAATGAATAATTTAATTAGTGCGATTTTGTATTTTAAAATTTTGTTGCAAGTATTTTTTCTATAAAACTTGATTTTAGGGATTCCTTTAAAAGTAGTACTATTT
>MQUG01000760.1:0-57737 GCA_007213375.1 Steinernema feltiae | reverse complement strand
AGAGGTTAAGTCTAGACTGGAAATTCAGCTCAATTTTTGAGTCATTTTAAAAGTACAGACCGTGCGACATTTTGACATTCTACAGTAAAACTGGTCTGTTTTTTTTTGAGATGAAAGACGATAAAATCGATTGCAGCGAGACTTGATTAGTCTAAAAAATTCAACATAAAAGCGACATCGATCAATATCACACAAAAATTTGTATTTTAATGCATAATCTGTTTTTTTGAGCCTTAACTGTAGCTTACAGTGACGCACCATCAAATCCAAATGCTAAAAAACAAACTAACCGTTTCAATGAGACTATTCAACGCCTGCAGTTTGGCTTGTAACTCTTCGGCGTCGCCGTTCTGGGCATCTAAACACATAAAACATAACTTTTGCCAGTTCAAGCGGCTGCAAGTGGAACAGCGCGCGCGCGCCCAAAGATTTATGACTCCGAGGCTAACGAGCGTCCGCTGTCCTCAGCGAGGTGCAGCGTTTGTTCCCGACGAGACAAGAAGCGCCCAGCGCCCAAATTTGGCTTTTCAATTTGAGGAACGAACTTTTTTTCGCTTAGCGAAAAGACGACGAAACGACTCTTGACAATCGATGTTTGCGTGGTGAGCAAAGAGCTAGCACAGGCTGAGACATGGCCGTGCGCGCGTCGTCTAGAGCTTAAGGCTTTCTTGGTGGTCCCCCGAGAAGTAAATCCTTTATCATCGCCTCGCAGAGGCTTTTCCTCGCGCGCGCGCATGCGTTCTGCTCCTCTTTGCGCGGGAAAAGACAATTATCGCGCCAGCGAGCGAACGAGTGGAGTCAGTTCAACGTGTGTGGAAGCGCTTCCGCGAAAGACACTTTCCGAGTAACCCTCAATCTTTGTGCGTCGATCGCTGGACGACGGCGCGACGATTCTAGGCGTAGCAAGTGAAGGACAAGGAAGGGTGTTGTTGTTTTTCCACTTTATTCCTTCCTTCTTTGCTTTTCGTCGCCGGCAAAGTCACTCAAGCATAATGCGCTCGCACGAGCTACAAATTAGAGTCGATCGCATCTAGGTTTTGGAGCGGTGGAGGAGAGATGTTCGAATTGAGTTTGTTGACGAGTCAAAGAAGTCATCAAAGAAAGAGAAAAGAAGAAGATTGAGATGCGTAGAAGCGACAAACAATCCAAGTCGGAAAGGGCAAAACGCTTTGGAAACACGCAAAAACAAAACAAAGGTGAATATGCTGTGATAAGCACCAAAAACAGCTAATAATAGCGGTTCCCCAACCTGAAAAGGCTCCAAAAGCGCGCGCATTCAAATAAAATAGCGAACCTACTGAAATTATGGGTTGCAAGACTGCAAACCGGTCCTAAACAACGCAAGTAAGACGCACCGTTAAAGCTCAAGGAGAGAAGACTTCGGTCGATAAAGGACAAAAAAGACGAGAAAATGGTTCAGCTACGGTAGATCTCGCCGCAGCAGTCTCCAAGCGCTCTACCGTTCAAATATGAAACAAACAAACCCGAGCACCTGAACAGAATGCGCTGGAGTGGCTGGAATACAACATAAATTTTGAGAATTACTCTAATTGCTAGATTGCAGACCGTTTGTTCGCCAAACCTCCGCTCGCAAGGGGCGAAAACAACACGAACGAACAGCCACTTTGCGGTCGTCGTTGCCGAAAAGGATTATAATTAGCGAGAAAGCATTCGAAGAACAAGTATTTAGTATTCCCTAAATTAAAAAGTTCAAAAATTTAAGTTTGACGTATCGGTGGTCAGCTAGCAAAGCTGAAGGATTGCGATAATGAAATTTGAAGTACGAGGAAGTCTAATCGAAGAAATAGGGCAAATCTTTGCGTGTAAGCAAGTCAGAAGATGCTGCGATAAGTGAATTTTATTTGTTTCGGTGGATTTGATACGTGAAAACAAGCGATTTTCACGGAATCGAGGAACTCTGCGGTCTTCAGTGAGTCTGACACGTGCAAAGTCATTGAATATGTCTCTCTTTAAATGAAGAATTCAAGCTAGCGGTCAAACTCAAAGTTTATTTCTTCCATTGAGCACAAAAGCCAACGTGCGCCAGTCAGTAATCGGCATATGGAGCTTGCTCTATCGCATGGACTGAAGCTCTACTCACACATGCTGCTCAGATGTACTAGCTACACTTTCTAAGCCGTCTGTCGTGGTTGGCTTCTAGACCAGACCAAAGAACTCATTAAAATTTAAGCGCAACTTCCGTTGATTTCAAAAATAAGAACATTTCATACAAGAAGCTCTCTTACCCATTTGATCTTCGACTCGTGACTCGGAACTTAACGCACAAAGAAGCAGCAGCAGCTGGCTCCACTCATCCCAAACAACAATAAGCCCTTGATAGCACACGTTCGAGTCCCTTCATCGGCTTCATAAACACCGCTTAAGTCGAAAACACTGCTCGCACAACTGCGTCATTCGCTTTTCCGCATCAGGAATGCACAAAAACCAGTTGAACGTGCAGAATTAACACCTGTCTACTAATGCCTAACACAGGAAACGGCCTGTTCAGATACGCGGAACGCTCGTCGTAGCTTGCGAACAGCGCAACAATGGATTTTGAGGGCTAAAGCACAAAAAGTGGAGATCGCTTTTGGCGCTGAGCGCGTCCCAGGAGACGACTTATCCAATATTTTCTAGGAACATTTTCCACATTTAGTTGCAGCGGAGCGTGTAGAAGAGATGAACAAAGCGAGAGTTTTTGAGAGGACAGAGGGCGGAAATGAGATTTTCTTGTTGTAAAGCGTGAATCAGGCTCGTTAGTTATGGAGCGAACATTACAACAAGAGCCGGAAACGTCACTTGGGCGCTTTGCGGAGTTTTTTCAAAATTCAAATTCTAGAAATGAGTTATCTTTGTTGTTCCAAAAATAGAATTGCTTGGAACAATTGAAATGCTCTAGGTCTGTGGCACACTGTTGCGCACAGATAACTATCAAATGGGTCTCGAACGGATTCTGAAATTCCACTCTTGGGTACACATCTGTTCAGGACGTATCCTTGTGTGTTTGTCATCATAATTTACGTTTTGGCTGTCAACTATTGATAGTACATCGTACCCATCCCGCTTCCTTAACGCATTCGGCACAATTTCCGCTTCCGTCAACTTCCGTCATCCCTCGCTCAAAACGTGAAAATATTTTTGTTCATTTCACTTCTGCTCGTGGTCTACAGCGAACTTCAGCGTCCTTTTAAAAGCAAAAGACCAAACAGCGGAACAGAAAATTAAGTTAGTTGGCGCACACAACGAGACCGAAGAAAGCTTATTAACGCAGAAAACAGAGAGACAGCGCTCATTGTCAGTTTTGGAGTTGGCTGGACGCAGTACAAACTGGCAAAGCGTTTAGCCATTGCGCGAAGAGCACCTGTAAGCGGAAGGAACGCATAAATCGAATTTGCGCCGTAACACAGGTGCTTTGGAATATCGCAAACTCTTGGAAGTTACATGGAAATGGTTAGCAGAGTTTGTTTTCATCAGATTAATGTTTGTGATCGGATAAACGCACTCACCAATCATTTCCTCCTCGCCCGACTCCCACAGACGCCCAATCACGCTTCAACAAACTAATCCACGTCCGCGTTTATAAACTCACGATTTAATAAATAATTGATTGTTGAAACGCCCCTCAAATCCGTTCTGAATGATTGCTAGGCTAGGCGGATTCTGTACTTCAAAACTCGCATTTCCACTAAGAGGTAACAGAAATGAATACCAGAGAGTTTCCACAGCTCAAAGATCAAAAGTCATAAACAGGGCGCGAACGACTAGATGGGTCGCCGGAAAGAGAACAACTAGGAACCACACGCTAAAAGACGTTGCTATCAGCTGGATGCGCAACGCTTGTCCACGACTGCTAACATGTGTCATAAGCAAACTGCGACGTTGTCCCAAAAACGACGGCGGCTGCGGCGGAGGGAGGAACCGCCTGCCGGAGAATGAGAGCTTTGGCGCCATGTCACGATGTCCGTCTTGTCGGACGGAGGAGAGATTTTGATTTGTTGAGCTCGTTTAAGAAGAGATCTTAAGCGCTTTCAGTTGGATTGAGGCCAAAATAACTAAAATTGCCATCTGCGTACTCAGTGGCCGTGAACGTTTTGAGTTGAACGAACATATTGAAGCCGAAAACGCGTGAAAAAAACAACAAAAATATCAGCTGACCAGCTGACGATCAGCTGACCGCCGCTGCACGCAATTTCTTAATAGCTTGCGCAATACAAATTTAATTTAACGCATTTTCAGCCGTAGAATTTCTGGACAACACTGATGCATCGCTCAAATACCGTTTAAAATACGTTTAGAGCAACTATTTTGTTGTTTTCGTCTTCTTGCATAGTTGAAAGAATTATAGGCGTCAACATGCCGTCCTAGACGAATTTCTTATGATTTCTTGGTATTTTGCGAAATTCCACACAACATTTACGTGTTCTTTCAGAAACGCACGCTTAACAAGTGCGCGATAAATGTGCTAAAAACCGAAATCACTCTTGAAAGCGAGCTTTTTGAACAGAGAACAGAGTTGAACAGAGTGGTTGACGTGAGCACGCAATAAACGTGCTGACTTTTTGACTATGAAGAAAGTGTATCTGGCGATAGTTCTGTTCTGCCGACAGATTGACATTGATGGAAAAGTTTGAAGTCGTCAAGAAATTTTGAGGTCGTCATACTACATAGTACAGTACACATTCGAGGGCCTCGATAAAGCCTTATAAATCGACCCAAAATTCCAGTCAGAACTTGAACTTCCAACAGACACTTTCTAACAATTTCTGTCGTTCCGGAAACGCAAAATTTCAATGTTTCTACAATCGGGATGACCAGTTTAATCCATTCTGATCCATTGTTCAGTTGTAAAGTCGTCAAAATGTGTCCGCAAAACCGACACAGTTGAAACTACCTAATTACATCAAATGTTTGCCCAAATTGCGCCAACCACCACGTTTCTATGGAGTGGGTGTCAATGGGCTGCAAAATTTTAGTCAAAGTGCAATTTCGGTCGTTTATGCCTGCAGCAGAAAGAAGCACAGCAGGAGCGCATTTCTGGTGGTGGTGGTGGCGACGCAAATCAAGCGTAGCTCTGCTTGTAAAAAGTCAAATTTTATTATTGGTTTTTGAGGTCCACGCAAGTCAAGCGCAAATTTTGGCTCCTACTGAACGACCAACAGCACCACCTATAGTTGGCCCTATCGGACGCGAGGGCGATTAGAGCAGCTTAAAGAGAGTAAACATTGCGAGACAAATGTCGCCTACTGTTTAAGCGGAAGCGCATTCAAATCCACACTGAAGTATTAAGAAGGAGGCAGCAATAACAAAAAACAGAGTCAAAAAAGACGAAAATGACAGCTATGCGAGTGATTAAGTATGCAACGACTGGCGCAAAGGCTCACTTCGTCCGCTGAGAAGGCTTTTCTCAGTAATCCCACAACGAACGCATTATTCGGAGGAAAAGTAGCGTCGCCGCGCAAAAACAAGATGATAATGACGTTTGAAAAGCTGCCAACTTTGAAATCTGGTCTTCATCGCCACCCCCAATACTCGACGACTTGCGGCGCTCTGAAATCTCGAAGCGTTCCACGCTTCGCTTACTCGAGCGCAACACTTAAGCTCCTAGCGGGCGTGCGCGCGCGTAAATCAACACGTAAGTAAATTAGCAACAAACGAGACTACTCACCAAACGGCAACTCGAAGCGTGCGTCGACGAGAATCGAGTGCCCCGTGGGTCGAGCAGTTCCCACCGTCTTCCCGTTTCGAGTCTCCAATTCGCTGTCGATCTGCAGCCATCGGCCTGCGCCCGCACGCGCTTGATACTGAACACCGTTGAGCGGCAACAAGTGCACGCCTAACAGCTTGTCCCACAGCACGCCTTTCGTCCACAACTCGAGCAGCAACCCTTCGTCGAGACGATTTGTTTCGCTGCAATTAGCAACATTCAATTCAATGGCAATGCAAACGTGGGGGATTGTTTATTGCGCCGCAGGAGGGCGCGAGTGGAGGAAGGAACTTACAAGATGAATTCCTGCTCCCAGGCGGGTTGTGTGCCGCGCACAGCAACGGTCGTAGATTTGACATTTTGAAGTTTTACTGTTACGTAGGCGTGGAATTCGTCTGAAACACGAAAGGTGATTGGGGCACAAGGATCAAATAGGCATGCGATACGGTCACAAATGCGCTAAAGTTCTCAAATGATTTATGCAAGAAACCAGAACTATCACGAAGTTTTTTGAATTTGATGCTGTACTGTAGGTGCGTCTGCACTATCCACAGCAAAAATCTAACCACTACAGATCGTTTCAAATTCACTATTCAGCGCCTGGGCTACCATCAAAGAGTTCTCGACAAATTAGAGCCTCCGCGAAGTTTGGTTACTCTAATTGACAATCTCAATTCCGCTCAAAATTACCAAAATTGCTCTTAATTTCGCTGCAATTAAAACTTCCATAATTCACACAGAGAATCCAATTTTGCTCCTCTCAAAAGTACACCAGCAATTCATCTCCAGAACACTTTTCTGCTGCTCCAAAATTGCGCCAATTTATCAAAAACCACAAATGGATGTTCTTGTCGTCGTCGGTCGCGTCATTGCGCGCCCGGAGATCAATTAAAAATCGCGACTCACCGATGCTTCCTTGGAGACGGGCCTTTTTGACTGAAATGGCGTAAATCATCAGATAGACAACTACCGTAATGCACGTCGCACGTCATCGGTGGGACGTTCGACTGCTGCTGACTTACTTGTAACACAGAGCAACGACATCGATTCCGCGCTGTCAGCGGGCGCTTCCGATTATTGTCGCGCTCGCGGAAGCGATTTTGAAAATTTGAAATTTTCCGTCTTGAGTCGAGGGACGGAATCGTCGAGTCTCTCTGAAAAATGAAAAATTGACGCTAATTATAGTGATGGTCGCGCGCGTTGTTGCAAATGCGCGAAAGAAGCGGAAGAGAGAGAAGAATACAATTATCTCGAGGATTAATTTCGCGCAATTTTCCTGCCGTTTTGCAGCGACGCAGTGGGTGGAAACGTGCACGAATAATAATGCGCGCAATTTGGATAGACGCAAAACGGGCTTCACGTCACCAGGGCAAAATTAAGCTTCACAGCAGCAGCACTCTGAAAATGGTGGAAGCGCTCGGGCGTTAGGAGCGCGCGCGCTATCTATCACACACCTCCACAATTTTAGGCGATGGAAGGAGAGCGAAAAGCGTCGTTCTGGGAACGCGCCCCAATCGAACGATATTGATTAGGGTGTTCCGGTGCATAATGATTTTCATTTTGCGCACAGGGGAGAGACGTGTGTGTGCATGTGCGGGGAGAGGACGCTGACAAAATTGCGTTTTTGGAAGCTAAAAGGGCTAATTGAAGTGCTGAATACATGGACTGAACACGCGTGCTGAAAGTGTGCTGTTAATGTTCATTACATTCGTTTTGAAGATATGAATTATGTAGCGTGATGGAGAGAGAAAGGGGGACGATTCCTTGGATGCCTTTTGTAATAATTGAAAATGGGTGACCTTAAGAAGAATGGTTACATTAGCTAAATTTGATTCAGTAGGGCAGACCTAAGATTACAACATTAAAGTGCTACTGACGCGGAATTTAAAGCCTATTTCGCGACCGTGGTTTGGTAAAATGGAAGAAGTCTACCGTCCAGCGGTTCATGATTTTTTCTTGACAAGGTTCCTGGACAAAAAGTCTTACATCGAGTCCAAAAACAATACGAAAACGTCATTTTTCAGACATACCGTAATAGTCCAGGGCAAGCACCAATGTTTTTCATTCACCCCCCTTTGCAGAAGACCAGCTTCATCATCTGACAAAGTTCAGTACATCCTTGCAAAAAGTAAATTGAGCATCACAACTCCGGAAAAGAAAAACAACTTAAGCAGCTTATTAAGTTATAAACGCTGAAGCGCGCGCGATCCGCGCCTTTAGTTAATTGTGATTGTAAACTTTCCTGAATTTTGAATACTGAATAGAGCGCGCGCAAAATGTTCATTACGTTAGCTTTCATATTTGCACATAATAGCGCACTTTCGAAAACTGACTTAATTTCCATGTTCCATGGTTATTCAACTGCTTTTCTCCAACAAACAACGGCTTCATCGCAAAATGAGACACCTCACATCTATCCTCATTGCAACGTTTGAAAGACGTGCGCGTGGTGGCTCATTGGCAGTGCGTTTGTCTGTTGTGCGCGGTGTCAGAGTTCAACGCCCAGTGGCGTCGTCTCTTTTGTGTTGTGTTCTCTGAACGACCGGTCGTTTCAACGTCTCGAATAACTCCGGTGCGGACAGAAATCACACACACAAACATACCGTTAGTTTGCGCTTTATTATAGAGGGGGATCTTTAAAGCTGCAACGTGTTCAAGCACTTTGGGGACAAATTGGCTCTTGATACAAGAGCCAATTTGTCCAAATTTTCAGCCTTAATTGACCGCGGAAACACCAAAAATTACCTTTAACCTGCAAACTCTACGCTCCTCAAACGTCAGTTCACTATCAGTTCACGCAACAACAATCAAAAATTCTTATCTCCTACGCTCCCCGAACGCCCACAACTCACCAGGGCTATTTTCAGCTTTGCGGTCCAAAAGCAAAAAATAACTTTTTGACGCTTGGGAGAACAAATTCGTCACTTTTCGCATAAATTCTGAATTTTCGAAATGCACTGAAGCTGAAAAGCAAGAAGCGGTCGTCAACGGCCCCTAACGCGTTGGTTGAGAGGTTATGAGTCAGCTCAGGCGGCGAAAACGTGGAAAAACAAGGAGTGGCTTGTCCCACGCGTTCGAAACTCGCGTCAGAAGTGACTAAACCACGTTCGGCTAATAGTAGAAGCGCAGTATCCGGCGCCTAGGCGAATCCAACTTCCGTCTCTGTGCTAATTGATCTCCACGTATGTTAATTGAAAACAGGGCCGTCAAGACGAGCCGCCGAAGCCAAAACAAAGCAAACGAAACCACAAAAATCCAATTCTGAAAGCATGACGTCGCTGGAGAAAACGAACTAGGACATGGAAAGGCGAGAAATAACCCAGAAAATGGAAGAATAACAAAGAAACGTTCAACACGAGTTTTACGACTGAGTGCGCGCTGCATAATTACGTTCCAAAAATGGTAAACAGGGCTTAGTGAAGGGCGTGGAGAATTTGCGAGCTGCTCAAAACTGACGACGCAAAAGAAAACGTTTATTTTTAGGTGGAAAAGACCAAAAATTAGACAACGCAAAGTCATAAATTTGGGGTCTTAGCATCCGGTGCCTAGAAAAATCCGGCTTTCGTCTTTGCGCTAATTGATTTCCACAAAATATTAATTTAAAGCAGGACCGTCAAGACGAGTCTCCGAAGCCAAAACAAAATTAAATTTAGGGTCAAAATTGCGATCATTTTTGAGTGAAATGCAACTGCGTCCGATTGGTGCAATAGCGAATCTGTAGAAGCGAATGAGAGAGGTAAAAGATAACCTTCTTATCTTTTGTGAACCATTGCTACGCGTCGTGAACCGTGCTTAACCGGTCGCTACGTATTGGAATGGTGTCCGACCAACTCGTGGAATCAAAGAATTTGATGTCCAATCATCCAATTCTCCCTTGCGTACTTTTAATTATCTAAATCTGTGGAGCTTCAATTTGCTTTCATCTTATTGACTCTTTTAACCCAAGACGAAGCTATTTTTTAATCAAACTGGCGCTGATAGCGAAGCTTCTTACAGCACATTACAGCCCGAGAGAACGCATCTTTGAAGTCAATTTTTATCGATTGGCAACATTTGTAAACACGTCGGCTTCTAATCTAATAAAACAGAATCATCAAAGAACACCAATAGCTAAATGATATGGTAAAAGAGGCCGTAATCGCTGATCTTTTCCAACAATATTTATGAGCAAAAAGTGGGAATTTTGATCTGATAAGGCAACTACTATTTCAAGGCTCAAAGAGTGAGAAATTGGAGTTTTCCTGGGGGATCAACGGTCACTTGTAAATTCAAATTTTTAAAAATTTAGAGTGAACGTCTAGAAAACACTCACTGTCAGTTTACAGCCTTATAAAAACACACACTTTCAGGGAGGCGTCTTGGACTGACTCATCGCCAGCATGAGCAAAGTCCCGGCAAAGAAAACAGGACGCGATTAGTAACGTCAACCCGATGACATCGTCAACATCCGCTGATTCAGGACAATGAAAAAGGTAATGAATATTCCGAGAAGGCAGGCTGGTGGGCGCAGGTGAAAGGCGGGTTGATAGTCTGGGGAATAAAACAGTGGGCAGAGCTGGTGATAACAGTTGTGACAAAGAGCCAAAGGGCATTCCCAGAGAACTTTTTTGGTGACGATGAGCGAAAAGCATACAAAGTAATTTTGAGATTGAAGACAATAATGGTCAGAAGTCAGAAATGCAGAGGCGTAACTGAAAACAACCAAAAGCACGTGACTTCGATAACTGAAAGCTTTAGGACTTTGTTGAGCCATCATTCACCAAAACCGATTCTAAGGTTTAAGATCCTCCTTTTTTTGCAAAATGAGCGTTCAAACACTAGGGCAACTCACATCCGTAACTGAGCGCGAACAATAAGCACCTGCACCTCGCTGCAATCTCCTCCAAGACTCTCTTTATGCAACACGATCCAACGCGATCCAAAGGCCACAATCCTCCCACTTCCTACTGGCACAGAATGGCCGACAACACCATCGACGCCATTGCGTACATATCACGTAGATTGCTGCATCACCACCGGCAGCTCCAAGAAATGTGATATCCCCGATTAGGATTTCTTTGAGCGCGCGCGGCGCTCCAAGTAATCCGGCGCAAAAAATGATGCATTTTCTGCTGCATTAGATGGCGCCCGTTAATTGAAAGTGACGTTCAAGAACAGCAACAGCCGCAACTGCAGCAACCGAAGTAGACGTGTGAAAGTGTAAGTGCGCTTTTAGCGTTAGATTTCCCACATCGGTTAACCTAATTGTGCGCTCTTTAGGATACGGACTTTGCTCTGCGTTGCTTCCCGATAGACGCGCCAAAAATCTATCAGTTAAGTCAGCGTTGGCGGCGGCGCAAAAGCCAAGCCATAAATATTTAAGACCGAAAACAGCGCAAAGATCGCGGAATTTAACTCAGGATATGGGCTATTTAAGGATGTGCTTGTAGCAAGCGCGAGCGCGCATGTTCCGAGCGCGACGGAAACGACGCGTAGAGGATGGGTCAGGCAGGCACTGAGGGTTAAGTGAATTTTTGCGACAGCGCGTAAACAGGATGACACGGAAAATATTTGTCGTCGTCGTCCCAGCGGCGGAAACGCGCGCTTTCTGAGCTGGTTTTCAATTAGGAAATGGTCAGTATTCAGTATAAACGCATTGAAAGTTTGAATTTGAGGGTGGCAATGTTCGTAAACCGGATTGTAGGCATTACCAAATCCACGCTCCAGACTGTTTCCACTGAAAAACTGATGATGTTGCCCTTCTCGCATAGACGCAACAACGTAGCCACGAGCGAGCGAGCGCTCATTAACGAGAAAGGAGCGAATTGAGGATAGCTGTCGCGGGTCGGGCTAAGCTCATGGGCATGAGAGGAGCGAAGCTCAAAGCCCCGAAAAGTCACAAATGCGCCAACGCGCGAAGAGGAGAAAAGAGAAGACAATTGACTGACGTCCCCGAGGCATTAGTGGCTCAAAAGCACTTTCCGTTCGGCCACTATGACACAGAGCAAGTGCAGAGTAGCAAAAAAGAACAACCACCACGTTGCAGCACTCAGGAGGCAACATGGCTGATTAGCCAGAGTCGAAATGGCAACATTAGAGGAGCGGGAATGGAGCGTGGTGAGCAGAAAAACGGAGACTAAGGGGTGGATTCGGTGTTCTAGGCTGGCCTGATGTTTTTCAGTGACGTTGTGCCAGCTTATCCCGTGTGCTGTGTTTTGGAAAACGATTTCCTTCATATGAATCTTCATTTTAATGCTTTTGCAAAGACAAATTAATGCCTAAACGTACAAACGATAAATTTAAAGCTTCTTCAGGTAACCAGTCTGCATGTGGTAATCGGTCTGTCGCATTGATGATGTACGAGGAAGAAAAGGCGGAAAACAACCAAAAAAACAATAATTGAGGGAAAAGATAACCTTCTAACCAGCCAATAATTAAGCAAAAAAGGCGAAAATGAAATTGTATTTAGACCTTAAGGGGACAGTCACATTGCTCCAAAAGCGTTGGCACTGTCCTGAAATCGCATTTAGTAATAAAAAACCAAGTTTTACGTCAATTAACGCACGTCAGATAGAGTTTGAAATTAATCAAATTCCCATTTGTTCGGACAAAAACTTAGTGAATAGTTTATTGCTCATATGCCAAAGGAAATAAATCTCATTTAAAGGGTACTCTTAATTTATGAATTTTGGCCGAGTTCACAACAACAACCACAATGCTTCGTCTTTTAAGTAATTTATGAGCTTTTGGATGAAAAATAGAACATTAGTTAGAAAACAAAAAAACAGATTTTCAGATATGCGCACGTTGAATACACTATGAAATACTACAGGCAGCGCTTTGTAGTCCCAATGTTTCAAAAATTCTGCATAATTCGCGTAGAAACTGATATAAGTTGACATTTGACTGACACATGACCGTTTGGTCGACGAATCAGCGATAGTGACCAGAAAAGCCGACGCGCCGGAAATCGAGCCGGCCGGCTCGATAAGCGGCTCGATTAGTAATTGTTCTTATCGAGCCGGTGCGATTTTCGAAATACGAGCTTTTTCATTCATTTAACTATCTGTTTCCGTTGTTTTCTAACCACATCGACAAAATAAAGTATTAAACGCACAAAACAGGCAAATTTAGTCAACTTTAGTGGATATTGAGCCGGCTCGTGGCTCGGCTCGATGGCCTTTTTTTTAAATCGGCTTCTCTGATAGTGACGAGGCAGTTTTGTTCATTTTAATTTGATTTCAGAAGGACAGTAGTTTTGCCCTTCTAGGTCATGTTTACGACCAAAACGCAAAACCAGAAATCAATCCACAAAATGGAAATTAATCTAAAAGTATCACAGGCATGGATGGGTTCAAAAGCGCTCGCACTTGTGACAAGTACATTTCCCACGCCAATAATTCAATCAATTCAGTCCTATTCTATTAAAATAACCTGAAAATACTGAAATCCATCAAATTCTCGTCTGGCTGTGCATTGTTCATGCGCGAATCTCTCATTTAGAAGGGCAGCATGGATGAATTATGGTCCTGTTTACAACCAGAACGCAAATCACATGACCATAAAATGGAAATTACTCAAAAATCCGTCTTTGCGTGCGGGAGAACAAGCGGTTTTCCGCAACTTCCTCGAGTGGAACGCCATGGAAACGAGAGAAAAATGTTTTCAAAGTGTATTCTCCTCTCAACAACCAACAATAGACTCCACAGGGCGCGCATTCTGCAGAAATTACATTTCCTCCCAAAAAACGCTACTCGTTTCGCGTAGCAGCCGACTACCGCGTGTGTAAAGTAGACGCGAAAAACACGAAATGTAACTCTGACGAGTAATTGAATTGGAGCCGCCAAATTCTAGGAAAAACATGTCAATATCGCTTTGAAGCGAGAATAGAGCCGCAGATGAGACCGAGCGTTTCGGCGCGAAAGTACCTGCGAAGATGAGCCAAGAATAGGAATAGTAGTACTGCAGCAAAGCGGGCGCGCGCGCGCACAATCGCCACCCAGGCCACACACAACGACGCCGATGGCGCGGCAGTAGCGGGCGCCGTTGCGGATGCGGCGGACGCACGCGCGCCTCGGGCGCCAGGGCCTCAAGCACTCGCGCGCGGGCCGCATGCAATATAAATAATTGATCGCTTGCAGCGCGCGCTCGCCTCGAGGAACGTGTAACGCCAAAGTTCAGACGATGACGATCGATTTTGCGCGGTCTGAACGCTCGTTAAGCGCGTTGTTTTTGATCCGCTAGAGCTTTCAGCTAGATTGCGCGCTGTTTGGCCTCTTCCACCGCTGATGCACTTTGACTAAAGCTTTGAAATAAGGCGAAATTAAGTTTATAGAAACGGCGAATTTCGCCACTTCCTCTTCTCAAATGTCAGAAAACACTATATTTATAGTTCAAACTTAGGTTATTACAAACGCTCTAGACCACTCAAAGCGAGCTATATGGCTCGTCACATCCGTCCTTTAAACCACAAATTTTCACCACTTCTTTTCTAGACAAAATTCTCTCAAAAAATCAATAAAACGAGACGATCTCGTACGACGCGCTCAATTCCATGAATGCATAATGCGCATTCATTTGGCTCTGGTCTCACACGTTTTGCCGCCGCCGCCGCCACCAACCCCTGGTGACAATAGTGAAAACAACAATTTTGCGGATTTGTGACAAGATGGATTGAGTTCCGTGATGGGGAGCGACGAGCGGAGGCGGATGGACCAATTTGAAATTAGATACTCGAGATTCTCCCGCGGAGAGCAGTTGCACTTTGGCTTTTATGGCCGCCGGCGAAAAGAGAGCACAATTTGACGTGTGCTATGGCTGGCTGTTTGGTGTGTGATGCATGGTGGCCACAGAAATGGTCACAAAGGCCCTCGACACAAAGACCAATTCATGTGTTGTTCGGGAAGAAAATCATTTTAGCGAAATTCCAGAGCCACAGCGACCATACAACGAGTTTAGAACTGTTCTTGCACGTGGCTATACTTTCCTGCTGCATTTGAATCTCGTGCAGGAAACCCGGAAAAACGATTTCAACCTCGATTAATTTTGTAAAATGACCAATTTAAAGTGCGCCTATTCGAGTTATCGCCTAACGAAA
This sequence comes from Steinernema feltiae, assembly GCA_007213375.1. Classification (NCBI taxonomy): domain Eukaryota; kingdom Metazoa; phylum Nematoda; class Chromadorea; order Rhabditida; family Steinernematidae; genus Steinernema; species Steinernema feltiae. The sequence goes on along the minus strand of MQUG01000760.1, from coordinate 42,957 downwards.
CATAAGAATGAATGGAGCTTGTTAGATAATGCACTTAATGTTCAAATTATTGGCCTCAAATGCAATTTTAGCCCTTTTTGGCATTGACCTTGATGTTTCACCAACTGATGAATTTTAAATTAATTCATAAAGAATTTAGTGTTTCAGGAGCTTCGAATTTGTGTTTTTTGTATAAACAGCTGCATTTTTTGAATTTTTAAATTAACTCAACATTAATCGCAAAATGACATTATAAACCTTTAGGCGTTAACTTAAAAATAGACGAGTAAAATCCTAAAAAAAAAAAAAGAAAATTTTACGTTTTCCTGCGGAACTCGTACTACAAACTATCTGTTGTCCATTTGTCAATAAGTGTTCGGTCCGTTAAACCGCTCTCAGTGAAACCTCATTTCTTTAATCATTCTCTTGAATCCTGACGGGTTCAATGTAACTAGGGGATTCTTGCCTTCCTACACACCTTTTCCAATCACCTCTTGTATGTGTATGTAATTTCTTGAATAACCTGTAATACTGATTGTGTGTAAATAAATTAAAAATTTAAATTAAATTTGTGCTTTTCGTATAAACATGTGTATTTTTTGAATTTTTAAATTAACGCAATTCAGCTCAACATTCATCGCAAAATCACAATATAAACCTTTAGGCGTTAACTTAAAGATAGACGAGTAAAATCCTAAAAAAAAATAAAATTTTACGTTTTCCTGCGGAACTCGTACTACAATGTCAGTCAGCAAGAAAAAATTTGATTTCTTTAAAAATTTAAAATCCAATTTTACTACAGAACTACGTTGTGTTCATGCTTAGAAAGAGTATTTCCTATCTGATCGATTTCCCCTCCTAATTACAGCATTTTAGCGCACAATTGTGGTCTCGCTCCTTCCCGCTGTGTGGCATTTCTATTAACTAGCCCCGAGGTTCTCATTATGGCGGGATTGGTCATTCGTAGACCGACCGCCCAGGAGAGAATAGAGCATTTTGAGAAAGTTCAACCCCCCACACACACACATTCACAACGACCAATCCGGAATCATCTATCAAATGCGCGTCAAAAGGCCAGAAATAGGCTCTCTTAAGCGCGTTCATATGTCAAGCCTGCACTCCGCAATGTTCTTCTCATCCTCTTTCCGTAGCCCTCGGATGATGCAGCCGCAGAGTCGCTCAAAAAAGGACTAATCGAAGAGGCTCTTCCTCGCTCTCATCGCTCATTCACTGAAGCGTGCGCGAACAATGAAATCAATCTCATTACTGCATTTGTGTATCGCTCGCGCGCGCTTGGAGTCAGACTTTGAGTCTGCCGAATAGGCCATCTTCTTCTCCTTTTCGCTTTTTGTGTTTTCGGCGAGGCGTTCCATTGACAGCCTCTCGCGACCACCAACCACGTCATGTCGAGAGCCTGAGCTGCTGGTGAGATGGGATTGAACGAAGAGGGGGAGAGGAAGAAAAACAACGCAACGCAGGATCCACGGGGGAATTGAGAAGAAGCGAGTGGAGCTTTTATGATTATGGCTTTGTGAGTGGAACAGTTGTGGAGCTATAGAGATCATAGACTGGATTTTGAAGAAAAAACTGTGAGGGGACTAACATAACAAGGCAAAGTTTAAGTTGGAATTTAAATATTTTATGATATTCCAGAAAATACAAAAAAAATAAGAAAAATAAACTTTAAAAACCCCAAAAACTATTGAATTTAAACCAAATTTCAAACTACATAAAGAAATTGAACGCAAATCCCAAAACGTGACCATCAAACCCATTTTCCGTTAAAAACAACTTCAAATTCAACTCATAAGAAGAGACGCAAAAAACTTCAAACACAAACGCACAAAGCGAACAACTCAATTGGCGCATAGCTGCCAGAAAACATCAAGAGACGCGCAGCAGAAACGTAATTGGCCACGCACGCGTAGCCAAGGTCCTCCGACGACAAAACAGATAAGAGGTGAAAGAAAGCGTCGTATTGGCGTGTGCGCGCGCACGCAAGGAAGTAGTAAGCTAGAACGCACGCGTCGATCTATAATTGGTGCGGGAAAAGCGGGGGGATAAGACGGGAGAGCTGACAAGTTTTGCGCTGCTGCAAGATGCGCTCATCTGCATATTTACCCTGGACGAGCAGCGCGCGCCAGCGGTACGTGCGAAAAACGAGTGGAGACAGCTGAAATGTGATTAGTTGGTTAGGGCGCTTTTTGTGACTTTTGCTTCTGGGAAAAGTCAATGCAGAAATTTGATTGTACCGCAGTTACGTAAAAAAGACAGAAAAACAGCGAAAAAAAGGAGTACTGATTGATCATATGCGGCAAGCAACACACGAGGTTAGACTGAAAAGAACGAGAGCAAACGTATGCTGAGACAAACAATTGATTTCGAACGAAATATAAAATTTATTAGATTAAAAATTTTAAAAAAATTCAAATTTAATTTCAATTTTTGTAAAAATTAAAAAAAATAACTCAAAATCTCAAGCCGTGCAAAAACAAAACAAAAATGAAAGCATCGTTTATTGAATCATTGCGACGTTCTTCCCGACCTCTAGAATGGCTTTGGAAAGACATGATTGGTTCAAAAATTGGAATTTACAGGTTGACTTTGACCGTTTTTTGATCGCTTCCGTTCCTCCAACATTGTGATCAAGCGTAGACTTTTACAACACGCCGTCAGAATCCTTTTTGTAAAAACCTTTGCTTGATGACATGATGTCCTTTTAAAGCTCAATTTGCTGACAATTGACATCTGATTGCTTCGCAAATGCGTAGCTTCAGAATAAAAGGAAAAGGTTGCGAAAAGTAAGCCGACGCAAAGAATGCAATTGTTTGATTGAAAAGATCGACAAAAAAATCGCTTTGAACAATCGAGCGCCGACCAATGCGTCCACTCCGCTCTCATCGGAATGTTCCACACAGAACCGCAGCGATTCCTGGAAACCAGCCACAAGCGGTGGCAGCCGGAATGCATACATGCATAATTTCGCGCACATAATTGATAAATTCGCTTCCCGTTCGGCGTTTCACAGAGCACATAACTCAATCTACTGCCCGCCACGATCATCGTTGTTGGGTTGCGAACGAGTGAAGTTTGAACGAGGCGAATTAACAGCGCGCAGCAGCTGTTTTTGAAATGAGCTCTCGCGATTTATGGCCTCCGCTCGCCGGGCCGACCGCGAGCAGTTTGAAGCGGCGGCGCTGAACCGAGTCGCAAAGAACTTCTTCTCGCGTTTATCTCCGGGCAACATCGCCGTCGTCAATCATAGCGCACGACGCTTGCAAAGAAAGAATATCTCGCGTTTGAGTATGTTGGATCGTAGATTACCCGAAGCGATAAACGATGCGTGTGCTGGAGTGAAAAAGGGCCTGGTGCAATTATAGGACAAGATTTAGGAGATTGCGTGGGGCGTCAAGCCCTCAAGCGCTCAAAATTGTTTGATTTATGTCTCTTTTTACTATGCTTTGCAGCGGAAACTCATACAAGCACCGTTTTTGTGAGGATTCAGAAACGGGGCAGCAACTGGACGACCGCCGGATAATTAAACATGGCTATGAGAGAGGAGAATTCCCGAGAGGCGCAGAAAGAATAATTACGTCGAAGTCAGCAGTGAAATGAACAAAATTATCGCTGCTTCGTCAAGACAAGGCAAAAGACTCAAAATTCAATTTGTTGCAATGTTTTGACAAACATCTGATCTAATTGTTCCTTGCTGGCAGAAAGTTGGTCTCTTTTGAACGAAAAATGGTGTTTGCTTTCAATTGATGGGCGAATCATGCAATGTCAGGGAGGCGTCGGCTTAGTTTACCTTATTTTACTAATGGGATAAAATGAAGGAAATAGAAGTAAAAAAAGAAATAGAAGTAAATTAAACATTCACGGCTAAAACCAAATTTTAACTTCCTTCCTTCGGCGTTTGTCTTTGACGGTTTAGGCAAGTTTAGTTGTAAATTGTTCAGTTGGACACTGAAAAACACCGAGTAAAAACCAATATTTAGTGAAATGTTTAGGTTCCCATTTGCTTTGGAGTTTTTCGATTTGGATCCTATTAGTTTTTGTCTTTCAGTTGTTCCCATGCCGTGGATGCCTTGCGGTTTTCGGTCGTAGGGTCAAAGATGGGTGAGCTCTTCATTTGGTCTACTGAAGAAGCTTGATTATGAGTTGGTTCACGTTCACCGCATGCTTGCTATTTGAATGTTTGGCCGATATCGCTTGTCATTTGATCATCGGTATTCATCAAGCCTAGGAACGGATTCACCTCAACAAATTGGTCTCTTTTGTTTTCAGAACCGATAGAAACCTCACGTGGCGCTTAGTTTCCATCGTGCTTGGGCGAGTGACTGTTTGAGAACTGCTGATATCCTAGAGCGCTGTGAATTTTTGCATTTTTGCTCTCAATTGCGCCCGAATTCCAAGCTCCTTGATCACGCGGAATATTTAGTTACATCCGGTTTTTCAGACGCTAACGCACTTAACCGTAGACCCCACCTAACACTTGATCTCTTGACTCCGCGCAAGTTCTCGTGATTGTCATCTGACATCACTAGCCTATATGATTCACAAGCTCAGCTTGGCAGCGCGCGGTCCAATTTCACAAACTGTACACATTACACATTACTTCTACGTATATCCTGCGTTGCGTCATTCACCGCGATCGGCGACAACTTCGAGTGACAAATATCTTAAATTACCTCCACCGACCTCAGCAAATCTCATCCCGCTCTGTTTACTCGCACAGTGATTGCGCAATGTTTTCGAGTTGCCTTGAGGAAGCTTGTTGACACAGAGGCGACGCTGTGGGTTTGGTCGAGTACCGCGCGCCGCAAGCCAAATAAAAGGTCGTCGCCGACAGCTTCAATCTCTTGAGCTGCTTTTCGCTTTGGTCGATCGTTCATCTCCGTTGTAAACATGGCTGCTTGGGGTAAGCGTTTCCTTCTCGTTTCTCGTGATTGTACCGTAGTCCGTTTAAGAAAAAAGCATTCGCGACATGTTCGCTCAGCACGACAAAGATATGAGCGGATTCATCAGCAAAGAAGACATCATTGTCATGCTTCTAGCCGCTGATGGGGTTAGAATTACCTTAATTTTCGACCATAAAACGACTCTTTTAGGACGAGAAGAAGGATCCGGTCTTCAAGACGAACCTCAAGTTCCTGCTCAACATTATCAAGAGCGCCGACAAGGATGGCGACCAGAAGATCAGCTTCGATGGTGAGGAGCTGTCTGGTGTGGATTGATTTATAAAATATTGAGATTTTAGAGTTCAAACAGTACATCACTCAAGCCAGCGAATCCCATTAAGGACCAGTTTCTGGGCAAAGATGTCATTTTGATTTAACTGTATTGTCTTAAATCATTTTATTTTAAGAATAAAAGCTTTCCGAGCGGTTTGTAGATACTGCGGCTGCACTTTAGGAAGGATGCAGAAGGACGGGGCTTGTAAATAAGCTCCAGTGAACCCATTTGAACCCTAGTGGCCCATTTCCGCATAATGTACTTTAGTGTGCCATTTCTAACAAAAATTGGATTTCACTTTTGTGGGCTTGGTTTCCATTCTGAGAACGAGTACTCCGTTTCAGCCTACTAAGACGCGTGAAAAGCGATCTCAAGCATGACCAAATCAACTGGAAACACCGGTTTTTCAAGCCAGCGGGAAATTTGCTTCCAACTTTCGTGAATTTGAACTCTGCTACTTTAGTCTACACTTAAATGTGCGATCGACAGGTGTCCAGCACATGCCCCAGTTAAGTATCAGCCATAAGTGCAGAACACTGAATGAACGGCACTCCAGGTTCAGCTTCTTTTCAGTTTCATGTCTTTGACTAACCATCAAGTGGTTAAGCAGCCTAGTTACTGCCTTTGTAGAGCACAGTAGGCATAGAACGAGAGTTTATGTCAAAAGACATTTGGCGTTGTGTGAACTGGTTGAATGCACAATGTATCCCAAAGTCAGTAACCCATAGCACAACGTTCAATTAATTTTTTTTTCGCGTTCAGAATGCTTTCTCGCTTTCTAAGAAACACTTACTTCGATGGCTATCACTTACAAATCTTGTTTTTGATCGTTTTCATTTATTCGTGAAAGCCCCCAACGCTAACGATTTGCTGTAAATTGCTGTTTAAAATTTCTTTAAAATTTTTGCGAATATCACTTAGACTCGTTTCAATAATCCACGGTTTCTTTGAAACTAATCTCCAGAGAACAGATTTCTTTAAAAGGTCAGATGTCTGCTTAAACGTGAGAAACTTCTCACAAAAATCACAACAAATCCCAGCGTGACTGTTCCACTGACTCATCCTGTTTGTTAGCATCTGCGTTCGCAGAGTATGAGCGCATAGGACTTGACTTGACAATGGTTCATCTGACGTGGAGAGTCGAGTAATTAGTTCTCTATGTGAACAACACGCCAGTTGTCCTGCAGTGGCACACCCAACCTCCACGGCGCATTCTACTTTGTGATGTGAAAAATTTGCTTTGTTGATTACGCTGACGTAAAATTCTTACAATGCGCTCGTTTAGAACGTTTAGCTTTGTGTGTTTTGATACCTTAAGCTTTGAATCGACCAAACAAACGTTCTGTAGCTTGCCCACTAGTCAAAGATCGTTTAAAAATCGGTCATTAGCGCTAATTTTACATGCGCTGTTGTTCACAAGTACAGTAGTGGTTCTCTAGCTGCATATTAACCGAATTCAGGCAACTATGTCCTTAAGTCCCATTTTCAGCTTGCCTTGCCGTTGTCATACGGCAAATTGTCATCAAAAAACCATTATCTTTAATCGGCTCTCGTCATCATCATCATCAAAAATTGGAAACAGAGCTTTGAATAATCGCTTATGAGGTCATTCTGACTTTGAGCGCTACTTTGAGGTGTTCAACTCGATTTCCGTCTCGCCGTGACAGCTGATTATTTCGGTTTCCATTCGGAGCTCTCAAAGTGCCCAGCAAATTTCTCTTCATTTCAGAGGACACCTGCAATCTACCACTTCCCTTCTTGAACTGCTCTCTTACAGCGGTCACTCGCTCAAAGATGAGGTTTCATCAAAAGGTTCTAGGCCAGGCATGGGGCATCATTTCTCTTCTCTTTACGCCGCTTCTCATTCTCATCATTATTGTAAGTGAGTCCATTGCTTTCGCACTGAAATTGATTTTGAAATTCAGGTTTTTCTAACGAAAAGAGATTTCCGCAAGGCGCAATGCTGCCAGTGCTACCGTATCATGTCTCATTTGGGCTTCTATCAGGTCATGTCCGGACTCTCGTTGATAGCGCAAGGAGTGGGCAATCTGGTCCTTAAGAATCCAGACCTCATTGCCGGTGTCAATTTTTCAGTCAACGTGTGCGCTTTGCACTCAATGTTCGGCATTGATTTGCTGCTCGCTTTGAACAGATTCACGGTGATCTGCTCGGTTAACATCCCAAACTTTGTTTTCAAGGTAAAATTCCATAAGTTTACCGTAATTTTTGAGTTTTTATCAGATTTTTCACTTGATTGCTTTTGCGTCGTTTGTCATCATCTGCACTTCGATGATCTGCTATCCCTATTTGGACGTTGACACCGTGCAGACCATTGCGACCACAACTACTCTATTCTTCAAGTACTATTTTGCCGCAAACACGCTGCTCTCCTTGGGAGTCTACCTGATGATCATTGTTTATCTGAAATTCAAGAAAATCCGCCACAGAGCCGTAAGCATCACCCGATCGGAGCGTTTTCTCGCTATCCAAGTCTTTATCTACTTTATCGTCGACGCACTAATTGGCTCGTCCTTTTACTTTCAAACTACTGAAATGTCTCGCTCTGACGTCTACAGCGCATTTATCCAATTTGCCGTCGTTTGTGTGTCCGTGTGTCTTCCGGTTGTACTGCCGTTGGTTTTCAATAGGTTAGAGCGAGTGTGAACGATGAATTGATGGCTAATGGAGATGTTTAGAACACTGCGAAAGACGTTCATCTCAGCGATTATGAGGAGATTCGTTGGATGGAGCTGTGTGCCTTCAAACCACTGCAGTGTAATAACCATTTGCTAACTACTGTATGTCATATGAATATGAACAATAAAAAGCTCTTGCTGGCAAGGAAGCCGCAAAGGCGAGAAACGAACGAAAAGATCACAATTTCAAGCTGCAAATTGCCATGTTGTGTAGAGATTACTGGTAGGAATCAGTGGTACCTATGCAATCCCCCTTCAATGTACAGATCGTGTGAATAGCGATGAATTCGTATCCTTCAGCCTACGATCTTCTCTATTTTGAGTCGGCTCCCCGCAAACATACTCTCGTCCTTCAGCACTCTCTCTTTCTTCGTTTTTGTTACCGTAAATACTTTGCAAAAGAGCTTAAGAAAAGAGCTCACGTTCTGCGTCAACACACAAAGACTTTGATCGCTGCGCGCAGCATATGAAGATATTTCAAGAATGTAGCTACTGGCTGAAAGAGTGCCGGGGACTTCTAAAATCTAAAGAACTGAAATCTGTACAAAATGCCAGACGTAATAGTTACAAGACGTAAAAAAAATAACGTTTTAGGCCTATTGCCTCCTACACAGCCTGGTAACCAAAACAATAGGCTCTAAGACTAAGGACAGTTAGCTTATGCCTACGGCAGTTACAATATCAGACTTAAGAATGCTAATCTACGGCGTGTATTTACAGTGACTTTCATTTTATGTCTTTTTAACTGTCTTTTGGATTTATGTCGTTTTGTTTTACGTCTTGTGACCGGACACCCGTTCGCGGCAGTCAAATGAATCGTGTCACAAACTCGGATGCGGTGGTAACAATTGTTGTGCGCCAATAGCACTTTATGTACCGATATCTTGGCCGATATGCCGACTTCTAGGTTCAACCATGTCGCAGCTATGGCTGTTTTGCACCCGGGCGCCGGAGTAATTGTCCTGCTTTGAAATCCAACTGCTTTCTCCCTCTTCTAAGAGATCAGAAATCGAGAATGTTCTGATTTGGTCAAAACACGCAAATAAGTTTTCGTTTCTATGTTTGCCAGCTGGCATTTGCGCCAGGATCATAACAGTGTTGTTGTTTTTAGTATCATTGAGCATTGATCAAGATATATCGTGAAGGATATGTCACGCACCGCAATGTTAATGACGAAGATAGCTGTGCGCTGCCGTTTTGATGTTCAAAACGGCTCTTTTCGGACCACACCAACAAGAGACTTTTAATCATCTCATCATTGCTGCAACAGTTTTTTCTCGTAAGCAAACGTAATGCAAATCAAATGATAGTGTCCCTCTTTTCGTCAAGAAATTTATAAAAATTGCCTCGGCAAAGACATTGACAGGCGTTTCGTATTCTTTAAAGAAAAAGTCCACAAAAACATCTGCCGAAAACAATCGTTTAAAAACACCTACGTCCTCGAAAACAACCGACGTTGACGCGCTAGAACACACCGGATTAGGAACGTTGAAGCCTTAGGGAATTCAATAGCTTTCTTCAAATGCTACAGTAATCCTTAATAGAGTTATCCATGAACACCGCTATTTTATTCAAAGTGTGGAAACGCGCCGTTCGTTTGTCTGGAAATTCCAATTTTTTTGTCTACAATAGCTACAACAACATCAGCAGCGTTCGATTTCAAGTAGGTGAACTGTGACGAGGTGATCTATGACTCAGCTTGGCCAGGATCGTTGATGACGACATTTCTGAAATAATCTCCATCTCTGGAGGCTTTGTATGATCAAAGATTTGTGTGGTCTGACGCAGAACGTGAGCTTTTCTTAAACTCTGCTTCCAGGTATTTGAGGTGAGGGCAAAAGTGGAAAAGAGGCGGATACGGTAGGCAGACAGGGCGTCAGCTTACGACCATATCTAATCTCACTCTGCTTCAGATGCTCTCGGAAGACCAGCTCCATGACAACCGAATGTCTGCAATCATCATCATGACTGTAGGCACCGACGAAATCCCTAAAAAGCGCCTAAAAATTGCTCTATTCTAGGTTGGATGCCTTGGTATGCTGGTCAATTTGCACGTTCTTTTGGCTCTTCGCAAGCTAAAGACGTTTGGCTACGCATTTGGACGCATCTGCATGTCGCATACTGTAGCTAACTTTGGAAATGCGTTTGTCTTTTCCTGCTACGTCGCTCCGATCACTCTATTGTAAGCTGCATCTCATTGCAGACCTTATAGCCTGTGTTACAGTAATCCTGAATTCCACAAGCACTACGTTGGGATCCGCGCAGGACAATTGCTGATCCTCTTCTGGAACGCCTCCGTTCTTTCGCATCTTCTAACCGCGCTGAACCGCTGTATTGTAATGATGTTTCCGTTCAAGAACGAGCAAATCTTTACGAAGCGTATGACTGACGTGGCCGTCGCTCTTCTCTGGCTGTTCTCGATTTGCCAAGTGCTTCCTTATTTCAGTTGTAAGTGATTGCAGCCACAACTAAGGAAATGAACCGCAACAGCACATCTTGGAGAGTCGTAGCGCCGGAGAGTTTGACGTGTGACGACTGGTTGAAATTTGGTTGACCTAGTGCTAGCAGTGCTAGTCCCTGTTCTAGAGAGGTTAACCACAACTCGTGATTTTGGCGGTCCGTGACGATTGGGCGACGCCGTTTGGGCGATAGGACGATTGGGCGCCGGATTATTGGGCGCCGGACTATTGGGCGCTGGGACGATTGGGCGGCTGACCAATTGTACTTGTCTGCATTGAAGGACATAGTGATTTGAGCTCTTTGCGCCCTACGAAGCCTCGCAAGTCAAAAAACTGGACTAAAAGCCTGAGGCAGTCAGCCTAAGCTGAGCCTAGAGCGCTTTTTGTTTATTTTGGCAAACCCTGCGGCAGCTCCTAGGCCTAAGCCTGCACTTAGTACGAAGCCAAAAAATCAAGAATCGGGCGCCCAATCGCCCTGTCGCCCAATCGGCGGCGCCCAAACGTCCTGCTTCGTGATTTTGGTTTCCTCAGAACTCATGCTATCGTCCAAACAAACATTCCATTGAAAGTCTATAACATACCGTATTTAGTGGAATGTCTCTTCGACTACCACATCGACACGTTCACATTTCAATTCTCGAAATCGTCCTGCAGCGTCATCATTGGAACGTACATGGACTACTACTTTAGCATCGCTGTCATCTGCTCCATCAGTGTGCTCGATTTCGTTTCCTTCTGCAAAATCCGCCGAATGAACAAAACGGTATTTAACAGCAGGCTAACGAGTAGCCTTGCAGTAGACCCTCATTTGCAGACCACACATCTCCACATCAGCACGCAAAAGCGCCGTCGCAGAGAAATTCGTTTCTTCTTTCAAGCGCTCTGCCAGGGATTCCTCTTCATGACCGAGCTGCTCTCCTTCTTCTACTTCTCGCAACGGTTCGATAACAAATGGATTCGATTCTTCTTCACCACATTCGCGTGGCTCGCTGTGCACACAATCGACGGATTCGTTTTAATCGTCTACAACAAAGAGATACGCTCGTTCCGGTACACATCGCACGCTTCAAATGTTGGATCCACCAGCGATTTGGTGCTTTTGTCCACCCGATTGAATCCCAATGTTGTGGCTGATTCTGTTAGCAGATTCTGAAGATCAGCCCGAGTCAGCTATCAAACAACAACAGATTATCACATATCAATGCTTTGATTTAGGCATGATAAACTACGAAGCAGGATAAACGGACCTGGGGCCGCCATCTTGGCACCGGACATCTAGCAAACAACAGCTAGCAAACAACAGTGACAACAGATTATTACAGCTTTGATTTCGGCATGATAAACGCGAAGCAGGTCAACTTGGCGCGGCCGACTTGGCGCCAGGACAACCTGGCGCCAAAAATCTGGTACCTGGCTAACTTTTTATCTGGTCGTAACGCGCTTAAGCTTCGTTCTTGGTGCCTACGGCTTGGGCTGACTGTCTTAGCGGTTTAGACTATTTATTGCCTTAACAGGCTTCATAGAGCAACTTTTAAACGCGTTTGACCTGCAGCCAAAATAGCCATGTACCAAATTCAGTGGGCGCCAAGTTGTCCTGGCGCCAAGTCGGTGTCGCCAAGTTTGTGTTCTAGCTTCGTGCTCTATGTGGTTGCGCTCTTCGCCAACGGGGATTGCCAAACCACGCCAAGTGCAAATGCTGATTCCAGTTTAATGGAAATTCGTAATGCTCTGCTGCATACTCTCTACCAAGTTTTACGCAAATCAATTGAGTAGCGTTAGTAGAGTTACGGTTTCAAATTCAACTTGGCGCGCATTCGCCTGGAAGTCCGTATTGAAAAACTATCGGGAGTCTTTATATGAGTTGGTTTCACACAAAATGACCAATGTAAGCCAAATATCATCGTTGTGATAAGCAGCTCAACCGTTTGCCCCACCTTAAATAGTACGAACAAGAACAAACAGCAAGAACAAGCTACAAATCAATATATTCGTGTTTCTTAAAATACAAACTAAGTAAACTGTCGCTTTCTGTAAAGTTCTTCAACGCGGTCTGAATTATGGGTTATTTGAAGAGAGAGGCACAATGCAGACGATCAAACCTGCAAGTTGGCAAGATAGAATGTTATATTTCCCCACAAATACGTCTCTCGGTCTTGGTGCTTGTAGTGGATGTCCAGCTCCCGCCACACGTTCTTCAGAACGTTCAGTCGATGTTCCCATAGTGCATCGGTCTTTCGAAAATCATCTAAGAAGAAGAGAAGTCGGGGATTGAGAGGTCTCCTCACTTGTTTGTATGATTAATAGGAGAAGAATTGCTGCTTGGTCTTCATCGGTTTGAATGAGCTCAGCCGCTTCGCGAAACAAATCCGTGCGGCTCTCCAGGAACGAGACCAAACATAACCTGTAAATGATGAATTTGGAGATTAGCTGACGATGTTTATGCGAAAATTCAATCAGCAAAAATTGGTTTCAAAGGGTGAATCGTGGGCGCGGTAAGGCTGCCCGTACTATCGCGAAAAATCAGATAATCAGCGAATTCATTGCTAGCGCTCTTCGTTAAATTAGTCCAGCAATTACCTTTCAACCGATGACCAGGGCCCTGGCTTGTATGAATGCTCGTTTAGCCGCAGAATCGGAGTCGAGGGCATATCATCCGAGAAGTAGACCAACTTTTCAATTTCCGATTTCTCAATGCACAGCATCAAAGCGACCTGTAGTGCCCCAAAATAAGTACATCATCACCTAAAGCAGCTTCCTCACAAACAAGCAAACACTCTGGTCAAAAATCTCTTGTTTGACGTTTCGATCCAGGTCGCGAATCACCGGCAAATGATTGAGGAGCTGACGGAAGTACACCGCTTCTTTGTAGTGTGTTAGGTTTGCGCATGAAGAGTTGACCGCAGAGCTTGGGATGCTGCTGCTGCAATTCACGAAATAGATCGCCTTGAGCGTCTTTGCAATGAGCGGCAATTTCGGCGAACGCTCTTGATTTTGGCGATGCTGCGATTTTTGTTCTAAATTTGGGATTTCTGACATTGCATTGACTTCTAGAGTCGTCTCTTACGTTCAATTTTCATTCCTTTTTGCAAGCACCGATCGTATCTGCATTTCTTGCACGCGTTGAAGCCTGTCACATCTAGAACAACACGCTAGACTACCGTAATTCACAGCGCAACCTACTCACAACCGACGAGAGGCTGCACGCAGTGGCATCGTGTCTGCAGACGTGTTGCTTTCCTCCCTTCACGGTACGAATGAAGAAGGCCGCACACGCGCGGCAGATGACCACTCCATAGAGGCGGATGATGCTCGTCCTACCGGTACAGATGGAGCATGTTGCAGTGGTGGGGAGAGCAGATGGACGCGCAGCCATTCGTTAGAAGAGACAATTATTAGAAGTGAAGCACACAGCCGAGTGCGCGGATGTATAGCGCGAAAAACCGTCACCGAATGATCCGCCTCGCGAAAAAGGTCTTATGTTAACGTACTGATGTCATCGGGAAAGTTCTCGCCTAGACCGACGATTCTATCCGTTTAGACTTTGAAATGCCATGATGATTTGTTGTTTTTTATTTTTGGTTTTGACGGTTTTGAATTGTCTGCATCGACATTGCCCCCGTTGAACGGTGCATTCTTGCACGGGGTCTGCTCGATGTCAACTGAATTCGCACGGAATTCTGCATTGCGCACTCAAATCAGCTTATTTTGCAAACCAACATTTATTGCATAATAAAAGTCAGCAATATTGATGTTGCCTACACGCCTATACGCTGCCTACACGCTTGATTTGCTTACGTATGGCGTGAGTCTTTGAATAATCTCCATTTTTTAGTAGAACCTGTTTCTACTCAGGGCTATCGCAGTTCACATCAGTTATCAAGCGATTTATGGATTTTAGCCCCATGAAGGACTACAGTTGAGAAGCAAGCCTCTTGTGTCACATAGCAAGTCTCCACTTATGCGATCTGTGCCCGAATAGTTCTATTCACGTATTTCCAGCTTTTAACTCTCTTTCCTGCAATCATTACAATAAGCAAGCAATGTTGTTATGACTAGCATCTGGATTAATTCCCTAAACCGAAAAGGAAAGCGATTATATATTCACACGCGGTCGCTAAAGCTGATTTCGCGTAGCGTATGCAGTTTTTGATTCTGCACAAATCCATGTTACGGATAACCAAGATATGCCTACTCGTGCTTTTGCACGATTAGCTTGCTTAGAAGCCTAAGTTTACGGCCGTGACGGTATGGTTAGTCAAGTGTTACGCGTTACGACCAGACATAAAGTTAACCAGGTACCGAATTCTTGGCGCCAAGTTGTCCTGGCGCCAAGTCGGCAGCGCCAGGTTCGAAAAAAGATCACAAAATAAGATGTTTTTGATGTTTGGTTTAGGGATTAATTTGAGCCGATAGAGTTGGATTAAAAATAGATTTGACATATTTTATCCTTTCCACATAAGCACCGTATGCTTGGATATACGGAGGCGCGACGATAACAGCCAACACAGATGGCCTGACGTTAGAGGCAACGAAATGCGTCAGGTCAACAAGTTTAAAACTTTATCTACGAAGCCTTCGTCTACCCCCCCCCCCAACATTCGACCCTTGCAACCAAGATGGCGCTTACAGAATTCTTGTAGGTCAGCTCAGTCTTGAGCTATAAAACTTAGGGGGGAGCCTACATTTAGTGGAAAATCACTGGTCCTGGCGCGATATGATTGCGGTTGGAAATGCGTTGTACGGTTGCACTTTGACTGTTCTTTGCTGAAACTGACCAGTTTCGGCCGTTTCACGTGATTCTGATGGCAGGAGACTTCTTCTCGACCTCGAATTGGTCTAGAATGGCCATGGAAACACAGGTTTGCGGTTATTTGGCCGAAAAACAATTAAAAATCGATTTGTGCGGTTGCGCGCGAACGGCTAAGTCCGCGATTGGTCAGCGAACGACAATTTTTTGTGTTTCCATGGCCACCTTGGTCGCAAGGGTCGAATGTGGGGGGAGTAGACGAAATTTCAGAAAAATCTGAGACTTTTTTGGAGCGATGTCACTGTCCCTTTAACAACGAAGGCAGCGAGCCTAAGGCCGTTACGGGACGGGCAGCCTAGAACAAAGCCTGAGCACGTTTCAACTAGGCTAGAACACCGCGACATTAGCCGGATCGGCGCTATTTTCGTTGGGACTATTGATTTTGGCGCTAACGCCGAGTCACAAACACAAGCTAATCGTGTTAATACATTGTAGCCATCTTGGTAGTTTTTAAACAAAGATTATCAAGCTTATTGTGAGATTTTGTGATTCACGCAAACTGAGCAAGTGTTTCGGTTTAATAAATACTGGCGCTTAGTTATTTATGCCACTGTGTAAGAATTTTGCGAAACAAATCTAAAATAAGACGATAATCTGTAGCGCACTGTTTACTACTTCAATTACATCGTGTTCATAGTTTACGCACGGCATTCTTTGCATTTTAGCAATCTGTTGCTAATTCAAAACGTAGATTGAAAACGCCGATTGGGGACTGAGCACTATTCCAAGACAACCTTTGGCATGATCACTAATCCTTGAAACAGCGTCCGGATTATGGATGACTGGACAAATGTTTACGCTGAGACGATCGTTGATTTTTGGCAGATTCAATTTTTTTGAGGATCGACATCGACAGAAGCGCCTTGGGAATTGCATTGAAACATCTCCACTTATTCAAAAAACTAAACTTTGAAAATCATGTCTGCGCCACACACACAGACTCAACCGTGTTGCTTGTGGGAGTTCCGATTATTCACAACTGCCTGTGGTTCTTTTTTGCTGTCGACTGAAATTCAGCGAAACAGAGACACACGTGGCAGACATGTAAATCGCACACGCCGACGATACAAATCAAAACATCCGACTGTCGGGATCATTCACTCGATAACAATGAAGCTACTCATTCTCTTCGCTCTTCTAGTCATCGCCGCCGTGGTAGGTAGACCGACAGCGGCAAGACTTGAATCTTTGGTTTAGAAAATGGTAGCTAGCAATTCCTGTCATTCAACGGAGGCAACGAAACATGTTGACCACATGGACGATGCCTTCTTTGTTGACCGGCTTGGGAAACTACCTGTAACTACCCTACTGTTGTTCTTTATACGTCAAGCTTAGAAACGTGTGTGAGAAGTATACGTTATGAATACACCCGCAGTAACATTCAACGCGTTTGCACTCGTTATCTGAGACGCATTCGCAATATCATATCAACCTGAAGTGCTTATCGTAACAAGATAAATTATTTGCTTGTGAACAGCATTGTCAGTTGATTGTGGACACCGTGACCCTACAGAACAGCGCACTTTAAAATAAAAACACTTAGGACGGAAAACAGCGTCTTTCTCGAAGCAAAACTGTTAATGCAAATCATTTCCGAGGCTCTTGTAAGATCTAGCAAATTTTCACAGAGCACTTGAGGATTGTCACGTCCGTTTTTAACGGAGAATGCGAAAAAGCAGCGCACTTCCAGCGCTCACATCCAGCTTAATCGTCTTTTCTCGTTTGTTTTTCAAATTTTGTTTTGTTTTACGATTTGGACTTGATGAAAACCGGCGCCAACAGGCTTAACAATAACGCGAGTTATCATGGACAGAACAGCAACTTGCGCTCATAACGCAAACTGCCTTCAAATTACAGAAATAAACTGTTCTAAAGTCAGGCACTGTCATGCTCACTAAACCACGATATTAACGTCGTTGGGGGTGTGTTTCATTCAGAGTATTAGAGCAAAATGTTATTTGTCTTGGGCCGTAACTATCCTTTGAAACTTTCCATTTTAGGTTTTGTTTTCAAGGCGCAGAACAACGTGTTCATACCAGTTTCAGTTCTGTGATTGGGCAAACTCAATTGCGTGTGCATTTTTGCAGTGATTAGCCGCAGTGTTCGGCAGCATCCATTCTGATTACTATTTCTCGTTTTTTGTTCTGCGCAATTTCCTATTCTTTCTCCGCTCAAGATGCTTATGAAATTCCAATTTCTCGCCACCAGCAACCGCCGCTCTCTGCTCGGCCGAGGGAATTAATCATCTGCGTCATCACGTCACTTCACCCGCTGCTACATCGGTCATCACTCATCGGACAATGCAAATGTACACTCGCAGGGCCACGGCGGTGGCGGAAAGAAGCCACCCGTGGAACGGTCCAACTCATTCTGTTGGTCTATCGGTCTATCGTCTCGCCTATCGCCGCCGCTCCTTTTGGTCGACCGCAATCGTCAGCACCTCGCCGCCGCCGCCGCTGCCGACGTCTTCCGCACCAAACGATCATTTGCATAATACCGTTCGATCGATTGCGACGCGCGCCACAGCGCTGCAGCAAGACGTCTCGCGCTCTGTGCTGCTGCCCTATCAGCTCCAGCAAGGGAACGAGCGGCGGGCGGGCAAGCAAGCAAACGCGCTTTCCGCTTCCTTTCCGCGTCCGTGTTCTGCGTGCCCCCACGCCCCGTTTCCGAAGGCGATTAGTAGTCAAAACAATTCACGCGAAATAGTTTTTTGAAAGTGTTTTCGAAAGAGCGCCTGTCGTCTGCGTTGTTCGCATGCCAAGAGCGCGCCTTTTGGTTGTTTGGGTTTGTCTTTTTCGGCGCCGTTGTGCAGAGTTGTAAAACTGCGTTTCTTTAGTGTTTATTATTCTAGGCTGTCTGCTGGAATGTTTAAAAGGGCGTTTTTGTTCTTTGCTGTAATGAAGGCTTGTTTTGGGGGATGATTTTCAACAACCTTGAGCATTTGTTGTGAACTTCAATTCCAAAAACTCTTCAAAACAACAATTGGGGCCGCGTAATCGTCGTTTGTCAATTGCAAACAAGCAATCATGTGTCTGCGTTTGAACTGCAAAAGTGCAGCTGCCAGAAAACAAAGTCGGGCAAATGATGACTTCAGAAGCGACTAATTCGTGTTAGTGTTGTCGGTTAACCCAATTTTAAGCCGCTACAGAAATACAGAAATCTGAAAAACAAAACTATTTCTTTTCAAAAGCGGATTGAGTTCCATAATAGTTCACCATAGTGCGCGAAGGTAATCGACGTTTACCTAGACGATAATCGAAGTAAAAAAGCGCCAAATTTGCACTTTAACTGCGATTTTCCAAAAGTCGAAACCAATTTTGTTGAAAATTGAAAGTGAAAGACCGCAAAAGGAAGTTTGAACTGAGCTTGAGCACATAGTGCAATAAGTTGCTGTTTGAAGCTCTCGTTTTTGCCTTTTTTCCAAACCATCGTTATCATTATAAAACCATTCTCGTGTCACTACTATCTCCCTTAAAAGTGTTTGAAAAAATTGTCGGCACGCTCTGTTTTTGCCTCCCCCATTGTGACGCATCGCCATTTGCGTATTCAAGCTCCTAAAAACCGCCGCCGCTGCCAATTGTCATTGCCAACTCTGCATCTATTTATGTATTCGCGCAAAGTTTCAGCGCAGCGCTGATTGATGAAGCGGAACGTCGAGGGACCGCTGCCCATCACTCTCTGCACTGCTGCTTATGAACTTGCCGACGCTTCCCCGCTTCACAAACAGTGTGGGAAGAGAGCGGGTGCTTGCGTGCGCTGCATACCCAATTAACTCGATCTGCACGGGCAATTTGATACCCTGAACGGAAGGACGACGAACGAACGAACGAATGTTTTCATTATCGGCGGAGGTGCGAGGGTTGCGGGGAGGCGTTAGGAAGTAAGCGGCTGCTGGAGACGTCAGGTGTGCGCCGTTATCGCTTTTCAACATCGCAAAGCCGGAATTCATGCCGCCAAGTCTGAAGCCCTGGGGTATTTGTTTTCTTTTTATTGCGCTCAGTGGATGCGCTTTCCGACGCGTTTGCGCTGCTTCCGCGCCATCATTCTACGTTTCAATTTCGCGGCCGATTACGGTCGTCCGTCAAATGTTGATGATGGGTCCGTTGGGTCGAATTAAATTGTCCGCGGCTCCAATGCGAACGTCCGCAAAAAGGTGCTCCACGATGGCAAAATTGATTTCAAAGATTGGCTACAACCGATAGCTAGAAACCGTTGTGTGGGTGGCGCGCAAGCTTTGGCAGACGACGAAAATTGGTTGAGAGTTATCAAAGAAATGTCAAAAACAAGACCAAAAAAGACCAAAAACTAGAGCTTTGTTCTCTCTAGCCACTTCCACATGCCAAACAACCAAAGTTTACTTTTATTCCAATGTTTTCTATCTTTTAATGGCTGCGCTTCAGCGAGAAGCATTCATGTTGAGCTTGTATCAACCTCTGTTTTAGAATTTTGAATAATACCAGGGAGATCAAACATTTAAGGGTTGATTTCAAATAGCTTTGCGCGCCCAGGGTTGACTACTATACTTGTCCGCTGTTGTTCTGGGCAAGCTTAGTTAAGCATAGCTCTGATGAAATAACCTCAAAATTAACGCGCAAATTGTCCCAAAACTGCCTTATTTTGAACCAAAACAGCCAAAAACCATTGCTGAGTTTTGACATTTGTGCCAATTTCAACGGATTTTACGCTTTGCCGGTCTTTTAACTTGTTCAGCGACTCAATCTGTCTTCCAGTGAGGCAGATTTCATTAAATGTTTTTAAAATTGCGTTTCTTCACATCGCTGACTCACAATTTCATATAATTGTTTCAAAATAGCGTCTAATATTTGCGCGTTTATCATCATCACCATTTAACAATATCGCCAAGCACGTGACGCTGTTATTCAACGCACTCGTCATCATCGGTTGCCCTTCCGCACCACAAGTTACTTCCTCTCTAGAGGATATTTTCGTTCGCGTACTACAAAATGCCTTCTGCCTCATGGCTCACCCCACTTTAACCTCGTAAATCTCACTGCTAAAGTTCAACGCTTAGTGTTATGTGGCACAACAGAAAGTGCAGCACTTTATCGTGTGGGCCACGGAGATAAGAATTCATGCCACATGACAGACAGTTTTGTCCTCGGAAAACAAACGTTACAAATTGCATTATCTCTCATGACCCGTGAAGAGCTCGTAAATCTCGCAATATAAACGCAGTTTAAACTTTGAAAATGTGCTGCTCGGCCTTCAGAGGACAAAAACGCGCCCACCGACGACCGCGACCAGCCGGCCAGCTGCTCTGTTGTTCTGACCTCCTCGATCTAATCGATGCAATCTCCTATTCAATTATTCCTCCCCATCTGCTCGGAAGCCAGAGTTTCATTTGATGTAAACGGTTTTTTGCGCGTTTGTTTGTCGCCTAAACTGTCAACAACGCGACGCGATTTTGTGAGAGAAGAGGGCGGGGAGCACCTGACGCACCCAGCTGTGTGATAGAGGTTTGAATGGTTTTGGCGGTCAGTCACCACTCATCGTTCTTCGTCACCACCAAACCACTCAAACGTGTTTATCAGTTTATTTTAGTTTTAGTATAGCGGTGGTTTTTACTGCTATCTCATTGGCCCAATCATTCCTCCCTCCCCGCCACCGCGATCCGATAGGGAAGCAATTTGTTCTCCTCTGAGGGATCGGGCCTCGCTTTGGCACCACCGCCGCGGGCAAACAAACAAACATTTCTTCTTCTTCTTTCATTCCGCGATCGCGCTCATAAATCACTTCCTCCAGCAGTTCCTGGCCGATTTGTGAGCCATTTTTTGTGCGAGACGCAACAAACTGTTGATGAATGACCGTGAATTTTGGTTTTTAGACGACGAAACGCCGATCCGAATGACGTAGAGAAGAAGACACTTGGATTATGGACGACGAAAGCGATATTATTCGCGTGTTTTTGAGTGATGGCAGTGCGAAGAGCGTGCGTTTCGATGATCACACCAGTGTGCAGGTGAGCTATGGTCTATAAGTTTCAACAGAATTGAACAAAAGTGTCTAAAAATCGCTGGTCTGATTAGCCAATAACAAGGCGAAAAGGCTAAGACAGTCTGCTTATGTCCAAAGGCGTTATGGCAAGGTTAGCCTAGTACAAAAGTGCCGTATACCAGCGGCAACATAGCTGTGCTGCTTTGTCGGTTTTCCCTGGCATTTATAGCCCCTTTCCCACGCATCCTTCCATTCCCAAGTGTTCATATTCATGGCTGTTATCGCCTTTTTATACATTTTCATCACCGCGTGTCATTTTATGACTTTTCGCACATTTCAGCGAATCATCGCCGTTCTCCTCCACGGCCTCGAAATCGACTCGGTCTCGGCATCGCTCTTCGCACTGCGCCTAACTCAACTGCCAATTGGGCATCCTGTAAATAGCAATGAATGCTACTGGCTGCATCCCCACTACACAATGTCACAAATTCGACAGCTTTACTTTGCCAACATTGCCGCTTCCTATCATCTCAGGTACCGTAATCCGGACCCTCAATTACGCTGAAACAGCAAATGTTCAGATTTGAACTGCGCCTCCGTTTTATTCCCCGAGATCTCCAAGAAATGTACCAAACACAAACTGACGCCTTTTTGTATCTGCACGACCAAGTCAGAACTGACTACATGGCTCATGTGGCGTGGAAAATAGACCCAGAAATGGCGATTGAGCTTGCTGCCTTGCAGCTCAGGAGAAGATTCGAGACTTTGACATCGTAAGCACATAATCTTGTCTTAAAGTCCACATTATCCGTCTTCAGCAATACGGTAGAGAAGAAACTAAGTTGGACAATCATTGAGCACGAAGGCGGGATAGTACAGTATCTCCCAGAAGCGCTCGTAGTCAAAATGAAACCAAAAGTTTTAAAAAAGTCAATTATTACGGCGGTGAAACGGGTCTGCCACCTCACGGCTTGGAGCTGCATTTTCAAGTTTATGAAGGCTGTTATGAATCTCGCGAAATTTGATGTCGAAATATTCAAGGCTTCAATCGGGGTAGGTTACGGTAGCGCCGACAATCCGCTCAAAACAAACCATTTTTAGTCAGGATGGAATCGTCCATTAGAGCTGTACATAGGCCACGACGTTGGAATTGCTTGTATGATGCAAGATAGCCCTATCGTAAGTTCATCTCTCTACCGTAACCTCGGCTACAACTCGTTTTAGCCAAAGAAACTCGCTGATCTCAGAAGCGTTGTAGAAATCCACATTAAACGTTTTGATAGCGGGTCGGACAAGTTTGTTGTGCACCTGAAGCTCTCCGGTACCGCGCAACTAATGCTGATTACGGTACCCACCAAGGAGATAGCCGAGTCGTTGAGTCATCTCGTCGACGGCTACCAAATGATGCTAAATCAGCAGGATTCGGTTTGGAGCATCAGAGAGAAAGCGATTCAGAAACCGCCGCATTTTGTATTCCGCGACAAGGAAATCTCGGTTACTTCAACGTCGAGTTCCGGGTTGGAACGAAGGAATACGATCGACTCGGACGAAGGCGACTATGCAAAGTCGTTGAGTAAGTTTTGTTCATCGTTGATTGCTCTGTAGAGTTCTTCAACACTTCAAGCTACAAAACGTGAGATGCACTCGATCATTGGCGTCAATCATCAAAGTTGGAAACTTTGGTATTTTGACGGCTTGATTTGACCAAGAATCAAAGAGTTTTCGAAACAGTTGGTAGAATGGAATTTGCCCAATCAATCATCACTATTTTTAAACAGGAGCACAAGGTGTTATGAGTGATTACTGTAGACCATATGTTGCTTTCCAGAACCAGTCTCTGGACCTACATATGATTGATTGTCTATGATTCTCAACTTGACACCATTTTCAAAATTCCACAATTAGTAGCTAGAAGTTGGAAATATTCCTGGAATCAAACGATCAGCACCCTATAATTAACTGATTGTGATTCTTAACTTTGCAATTTAAAGCCTGATTTGCCTTTTTCTCACCGTTCCTTCATTTCAGCACGCGATCTCGGAATCGACAGACGCGCTGTCAACCTAGAAGAACTGATGGGAACGGGTCACTTTGGAAACGTGTACAGAGGAACGTACGTCGACGATGTAACTTCGCTTTCCCTCAAAATCACCCCTAAAACAATTATTTTCAGCGCAATCGCGCAATGCCAGTAGCTGTGAAAGTTTGCAAGGAGGATTGTGAACCTGAAGTCACCAAGAATTTCTTGGAAGAAGCTTGTAAGTCATCCCAATTTCCCACCTCAAGCAACTCACCTCGATGTCTAGACATAATGCACAAATTCCATCACCCGCACATCATCAAACTGATTGGAATGTGCAGCGAAATCCCGGTCTGGATTGTGATGGAGCTCGCGCCCTACGGGGAATTGAGGGAATACCTGGGCCGAGAGCGCTCGGGACTGGATCTCTCCGTCCTGATCCTCTTCGCACATCAACTCTCCTCGGCTGTGTGCTATCTGCACGCGCGAAAATTCGTTCATCGCGATATCGCCGCTAGAAACGTGCTCGTTGTCACGCCCAGGTCTGTGAAACTCTCGGATTTCGGCCTCAGTCGTTGTGTGGACGAGAATTCGTTCTACACCGCTTCGCGGGGCAAACTTCCAATCAAGTGGATGGCGCCGGAATCGATCAATTTCCGGAGATTCAGCTCCGCTTCTGACGTGTGGATGTTCGGTTAGTGACCGTATTCCAAGTGCAATAGCTTAAGATGCCACTTTAGGCGTGTGCACCTGGGAAATTCTAATGTTCGGTGTGAAACCATGGAACGCCATCAAGAATCACGATGTCATTCTACACCTGGAGAACAGCCAGCGTCTGCAGCGACCCCCGAATTGTCCTCAAGCACTCTACAGACTTCTCACTGATATGTGGGCGTTCGAGCCGAATTTCCGCGTTGATATGCGTCATGTGAAACACGTTCTGAACCATTTGCTCAATCAAATAGATCAGCAAATCCCATTCGAGCAGCTCTCGATGCCAGACACAGAAAGTAACCCGGATACGGACTCAAATGGAACAACGTCCGATGATTACAGTCTGAAGAAGGTGAGAAAATGTCAGATTTGGCGGAAATTCACAGATTTAGAGCGTTCCTGTACTTCGAGTTGACGCCTCAACGTTGCCCACGTCCACGCTGTGGAGGACGCTTGAGCAACAGCGAATTCAATGCGAAGAGGACGAGCGCTGGCTCGAAGAAGAAGAGGAGAAAATGCTGCCAAACAGCGCGTCGCCTCTCAGCTCGCCAACTCACTTCTTCGATGATTCCCCAACAGACTTGGACAAGCCGCGGATCCCTCATGGGTTTGAGTTTGACCGCAGCGACGACGTCCTCCACGCTGCGGTGTTTCGTGTGGTCCAGTCGGTCTCCTTCATAACCAAGACCTTTACGCATGGAATGGCGCATGATAGATTTGTTCTGATGGGTAATGACATTACCGAGGCACTGGAGCGTCTGCTGATCGAAACAGAGCATTGTGCGAAAGAGCTGACCGTTCCTGACCAGAGACAAGTGCAGTTGGTCGCCGTTTTGTTGGAATCCGACCAGAAAAAGTTGATTGAATCGTTGAGAACAGTCGAAGACGCAAAAACTGAAACGGTAAGCCGTACGATTGCAATGGAAGGTAGAACTAAACATTGACCGTTTAGGATCATTACGAACTCAATCGCAAATCTGTACTTCGCATCGCACATATTCTTGCTGTGAACTGCAAGCATTTCCAAGATACGGTTGATGCCGCGCGATTACGGTCAAACGTGGCGCACTTGAAGAGAAAAATTCATCATGTATAAAGAGAGATTTCGTAAATGTTATTGATGCAAAAGTACAAAATGCTCTATTAGCAGTCAGGAAATTGACAATGGACTAGTGCAAGGGTTTTCAACATTTTATGAATCAAGATTTCTGTGATTGACTTTGTCTGAAAGGCTGTCGCTGTCTTAAAATGCTCAGTGCTCAGCAATGTGCGGAAACGTTTATTCAAATGTGAATTTTGCAGACAGCTCTTTGTTTTGCGGGTTGTTTAGATCTTTGTGACGATGTCACCAAAGCTGTGCATAGTGACAAGGGGCACTTTACCTGCAAAATTTATTCAGCGCGCAGTAATCGCTCTGAGAACAATTAAGACAGAATCGACTTTTCTGCTTGGGTTACGGTAGTTTAGAGTTTGGGGACGACGGCTCCGGTGAGTTCTCCGAGCACATTGCCCGCGGCTCCCTGTCCGCCGGCGAGGATGGGGCCAACGATGGGAGACCGCCGGCGATTCCAGCAACAGCGTCGATGGGGCCCTTGACGAGACCTCCAACGACGGGGACACCTCCGACGATCCCTTCGACGGTTCCGAGGAGTCCGCCAGCGGCTCCGGCGGCATCACCAGCGGCTCCCGAAGCGGCGCCTCCGAGATTTCCGAGGAGACCTCCGACGACGGGAATACCTCCAGCGAGTCCGGAAACGGCGCCAGTGGCGTCACCGACGGCTCCAGAAGCAGCTCCTGCGGGTGCCGCGCCACCGAGGATGGGGCCAACGATGGGGAGACCGCCGGCGATTCCAGAGACAGCATTGATGGGTCCCTTGGCAAGACCTCCAACGATGGGGAGACCTCCGAGGGCTCCTCCGAGGGTTCCGAGGAGACCGCCAGCAGCTCCGCCGGCACCGCCTCCGAGTCCTCCGAGGAGATTTCCCACAGGAAGAGCGCCGGTGAGTCCAGAAACAGCGCCTCCGACGTCGGGAATGGCGGGGATAGCGACATCAGCCATCTAAAGAGCGGATCCATTCAGCCCTGCTGTGTGTGGTCCACTTACCGAAGAGGCGACGAAGAGAAGAGAGAGGAGAGCGAGGACCTTCATTGTTCCAAACACCGATGAGTGAATGATTTCCCACTCGCTCGCCGCGGTTTTGTAGCCGGCGGAACGCGATTTGCATACGCAACAGCGCTGCCACGTCCGCCACGCAATAATCCGGTCAAAACATCGCAGAACCGATGATCACGGCCGGCTGCAGTTGTTTGCCACGTTTTGTCAACCAAATTTTGCCAATTTCCACATCATACCGCTCTCATTTCCGGCTTTCCTGATAATCGGAGTTCTTTTATTCTTGATAAAACAGTCCTGAGGATTGAATCGTGAAGCATCTAAATTGCCATGTCACCCTTCAAACCTCACAACACCAACACACCGCAAGTTGGGCGATTACCTTCGAGATCACGAAATCTCATGCTCAGAGCCTAATAAGATGCTGCAAGATGATCAGTTTGATAGTTTTTCTCGTTTGTTGGCTGCGTCATCGCTTTATCAGTTGCACGCGGTTATAAAACGTTATCTTCCGTTGCTCGCTCGCTTGCACCAACCATCGGTTCTTCTTCGACTCTTGGCTCATTTTCCGCGTTCCGCTCTGCTCAATGCACGACAACTGCGACGATGAGTGTCCTCTGGATCGGATCGAAGCCATTTTGGAGAACAAACGGCTGGGAAGCAACCGATTTGTGCTCGTCTCCGTGAGGGATTTGTATCGTCTCCATGAATTGACAACGTTTGTCTTGTCGGAGGAAGAGGGCGTCCAGGCTTTGCAAGGTGACCTAAAACTGCCGCATTTGTTCTATTTCAAGTTCAGATTGTAAGCGCATCTGGTCAGTCATCGCTCAGATCCGAATTCCAAGGAAGGATACTGTATTTCTGCCCAAATATGTGTCTTTACTGCTCGACGTCGCCGGGTTTCTTGGTCTACATTTGGAAAACAATGATGCTGGGTTTGTGCAAATGTAATCGATGTTTGATGCGGAATTTCCGCTTTAGCGAGGAATATCGCCGCCATATGTGGGAGACGCTAGAGACCACATTCGAGAAGGTCTTCCTGCTGGCTCAACGCTTTTGGCTGATCGGCAATGAGCCCATTTTCATGAGAATCATCTTCTCCGTTGCGACGATTTATTCGCTTTTCAAGGATGTGGCCACCGAGGTAGGTGTCAAGAGAGGTTCTGCGAACTGAATTAGGCGTTTAGAATGTAATCTGCAAGTGTTACGAGCTCTCCTGCGAAGCGATGCTCATCGGCGACATGTCGCTGACCGAGTCTGAGTGGCGAGAAACCACTGAATACTGCGAGAACATTGAAAACATGTTTGTTTTGAGGTATTAGGACCGACGATCTATTTACCAGAGACAACTAATCCGCGTGTCCTTTAGACGACGAATGGAAGATAACGATGAAGAGAGAGGAGCTGAAGTTGCAGAAGACGACGAAGACCACGATGGCCTGTATCATCACCATGAGGGGGATAACTACGAATTCACACGTTGTATTTTGCCCACTATTAAGGTTATTTTAAAGATTTAGAGCTCTGCGACCCTCTAGAAGAGGAGATGTACATCGAGTGGCTTGTCAGAGACGCGCTCAATGACTCGGTTCTGACCGCTTGTCACCGTCTGGAAGCGGCGGATGTCGTCGCTGAAGCTTTGTCCGTCAAAATCATGACCGAAGCACTGAACATGGGTCATCACGCAACAATCGATCATTTTTATGATAATCTCTTGTCGGAAGACGAGGAGGAAGACGAATTCTACGAAAGCTGCTCTTCCTCCAGCGAGTCAGAAGCTGAAATCGTCAATCATGACGATCTTTACCACCACGAACCAGTGCATCATCATCACCACCACCACAAGCACTCAGTCTACGACGCCAAATCAGACTTTGAAAAGCGCTTTGGAATGAAACGCTTGAAAGATTCGGTCAGAGAGGTTCCGGTGATTGTGAACAAGCCAGAGAACTTTGTGACCGAGTACCGCCGTCAGCCTCTCTTCAACTTTCACTCGATCGCCAAAGAGAGGAGCCGACCTGATTTCAGTATTCCCTGGAAGAGCCATCTGCCGCCAACGCTGCAGAGAATTCCGACAATTTGTGTGGAGTCGGTGAGCAGCGAAGACGACGACGACGATGAAAGTGATTCTGTTTAGCTCTTATTGTTAGTTGCTTTGATAATTAAAAAAGTAGAATGAGAAATGGCGGCGTGGCAGATAACAACTACATATTGGAAATACACAAATGTCCGTAATTGGACGGAGAATTCCCGAAGCCAACTTGGCGCCAAGTAAATTTG
This sequence comes from Steinernema feltiae, assembly GCA_007213375.1. NCBI lineage: Eukaryota > Metazoa > Nematoda > Chromadorea > Rhabditida > Steinernematidae > Steinernema > Steinernema feltiae. The sequence continues at coordinate 14,702 of MQUG01000760.1, read as the reverse complement.
GTAACGTTGCGCCTGGTCGTGGTGAAGCTTAGTTCTAGGCTAACCATACCGCAACTGTGGACGCGCGATGACCTCCCTGTTGGGCAGTATAAGTCGGACTGCTCGGATTTCATTGTCCTAAGTTGGCTGATCCTAGCGCTCAGCCGAAACTTAGCCTAAGAGCCTAATCATGCGGGGAATGTTCTTTCTTGAGTTTCCTGCGTCTGCGTATCAGACTAACAATTCCGTAACTTTCGTAGTGATTTTTTATTTAAATAGCCGGGCCCGGCTATTTAAACTCGGCACCTGCCTTCCTGGCGTTGCCAAGTTGGCACGTACCGGAAAATCCCATTTTTGTTTCCTGTAGAAGAAGTTCAAGCCGAATCTTTCGGCATGAACTGAGATGCAGTTGAAGTAATTTAGCGGTACGCGACAACTCGGCGCCGCCGATTCGGCGACGCCGATTCGGCGCCGCCGATTCGGCGCCAGGACAACTCGGCGCCGGGACGATTCGGCGCCGGGACAACTCGGCGCCGGGACTATTCGGCGCCGCGACAACTCGGCGCCGGAATTCTTTTAAAAGTTACCTGAGGAGAATTTCGGCTAGCACAGCGACTTTAGCGCGAAAATTAAAACTAAAGTCTTATTTTCTCAAGAACAGGAAAAAGAACTTATGATATTTCCCATCAGACACCATTTGACTTAACAACAAGGCCAGAGAAGATGTCTAAATGGGTCAAGCCAAAGTCTAGGACGAAGCCTTACGTTAACATAGTGAATTTTGTGCTCGCTTCGCTCGCCCAAAATTCACTAGGCAAACCCTGCGGCAGCTCCTAGGCCTAAGCCTAAGGCAGTTACAACATGGTTAGCTCAGCACTAAGCCTTAACACTCGGTTCTAAACATGTTTCCCAACAACACTACGTGAGAATAACAAGTTCTAGCCGAAATTCTCCTCAGATAAAGTTTAAAACTTGATCAATGCACAGACTTGAACTCTGTCATAGAAATTATGTTTTATAAAAATAAGTTCAAAAAGAATTCCGGCGCCGAATTGTCCCGGCGCCGAGTTGTCCTGGCGCCGAATCGGCGGCGCCGAATCGGCGTCGCCGAATCGGCGGCGCCGAGTTGTCCTGCTCCGGTAATTTAGATCTCTTAATTTGCCACAAATCAAATGACATCTGGCTACTGGCTACAAACAAATATTGTTTGTTCACCGGATGACTTTTGGACGCCTTCATTGTTTACCCGCGCGGTTTGTATGGTAATTCGTTGAAAACACAAAAAACATGGTCCGTTGTGGGCAGCACAATTGTTTATTGTTGCCTTCTGAGACCACAATTTGATTCCAAATCTCTTGACTCCAAAAAACAAAGCATCCAGCGAATATAAAACTTGAGATCCTGGTTCAATCTCGTGGAAAAGCGGACCAATCCACGCGGCCGTTCATATAGGAATGTCTCTCCAATTGGCTGTGGGCGTCATTTTCCTCACCGTAGTACCTGCTACCACGATCATCTATATTCGCTTCATTTACGTAAGTTCGCTGCTGATCGTCAGGGAAATTCGTTTCTGAACTTGCAGATCTTCCTGCGCTTCAAGAAATACCGCAAACTCGAATGTTACCAACTTATGATCCAAATCGGCATCATGGACTGCGCTATTAGTCCGGGCCATATAGCAATTGGATTGGTCCATCTTCTCGGTATCGAGAGCCTTCAAATTGCAGATGCCTTCCTAACGCTTTTCATTGTGGTCGGGAAAATGGAAGAGTTCATATATGTGGTGCTGGCGCTCGATCGTCTGAGGGTCATTTGTGGTCTACAGTACCCGAAGATGATCCATACAGTCATCATCGTGCTGACATGGGCCTACGGACTCGCGCAAATTGCCGTCCTCGTAATTCCTTGCTGCGAGATTTCGGTCCGCCCTGGCTTCTTTCCGCCTGTCCTTGATATATCACGGCCCTTGGGATTCCGTGTATTCGTGCTCACGGGCTACATCTATGTAGGCTCGCTTTTCGTGAATTTCGCTCTTTACGTAGTCATTGTGGCCTACATTTCCTGGAAAAAGCGCCAGGGATCATCGTCAACAAGTTCCACGGAATTGAACATCTTGGCTTATGCGGTCCTAAAGTTTCTGATCGACTTGGGCATCTTCATCCCCTCACGCTATCTCGAGATGTCGAATCCAACGATTGCGTTTGTGATTCTTCTGCTCAACACTACCAAACTCGTGCTCGTTCCACCTGTGCTGTATTTGGCGCTATTCAAGTAGGTGAGATTGAAACTAGAAATGTAGTTGAAATTTGGTGCTTCAGGTCAGCGAGAGCAGAGTTCTTCTGCATTAATCAACAGACTGTGACCTCCGTTGTCTCTCTTCAGAAGGCCACGATTTCTCTTCAACGCTCATCGAAAAACTGAGCGTGGTGCAGCGGCAGAACCACTAGCACTACGTTTACAAAAAATTTTGTAAAATCTGAATTGCCGCCGCAGCTCCTTCTGAATTATACGCTGAACGGTGTCTGCTCGTGATAGAACTGCTCGTTCTGACACCGCCGGACGGAGCAGGACATTTCGGTGCGAGGTCACACCACACAACTTTTCAGTCAAGAAGTTCTTTGGGAGCGCTAAAACGAGGAAACCAAAATACGATGCGAGGCAAACGTCTTCCGGCAAGATTTCCTATCGACATATGGAATGATAACCAAAGAGTGCTGGAAGGACAGCCACGCACGAACAACATTGCTGAAGCTGCACATCGCCGACTACAAATCGAGCTCGGAATCGACCACCCAACTCTGTGGGGCCGGATGCCCAGTGAAGCGACACAGAAGCGAGTATTATCGCCGAGCAGTCCAAACACGCTCTTGCCAGGTCCGTCCTCAGATCGCACGGTCACCTCGCTACCTTCGGAAGTAGAAATCAACGTTAGCTACTAAATACTATAATTCTGGATTGTTTTCTTTCATAATTTATTTGTTTGGCTTGCAAGTACAACTGAAACGCTCGCTGCATTCCCCGCAGATTTGAGTCTAAACACTGAAAATACGACATTTCTGTACGATTTCACCAGCATCAAGGTCGCTACGGACTGCAGAATTCCCTGAAAAACGCAGATGACGATGCAAATTCGAAAAATGCTAGTGAATTGTCGCACATGGGCGACTATAGCGTATACACCAACAGCCATGGGAATCCCGCCAAAGACGGCAGGAATAACCGCCGAAACGACTAGTGTTATCGTGAGCATTTTGCGGAGCTCTCGAGTCTTCTGGCTGGCGGCTTTTGAGCTTAGTCGGTTGGTCCGAAGAATTTGAATTGTAAACAAGGCCGCGAAAACGAACACGGCCGTGAAATAGCACAGAAATAGCAAAAAACAAGTGTAAAACAGCGGCGAGCCAGAGTGACAGAACTCAACTTGGCCTTTTGTTGATTCAATTTGTCGCTAAACCGAATTTGTTTATAGAATAGCAAAGTTTTCGGGTTACCGGGTTGCTTGTAATGACAGAGATGACGTACATAGCGCCGAAAATCGCTGAGCCCAGGAAAACAACAGTTTTAATGAACGTTCTCCATCGCGAATTGGTCGCGTAGAGCGACGTAGGCCGGCAAATGTGGTGATATCGATAGAGAAATGAGAAAAACAGGGAATTTACAATATTGACCAAGGAAGTCAAGATTATGAACAGTTCTGTGTAGGCTGCTGGCAGGCCAAAGTAATGCACAGGGCCATGTAGGGTCGCACAGAAGCCGCCTCCACCAAAAAACTCCACATCGAGGCGTCCGAACAGACCAGCACAGAACGCGGCCACTTGGTTCCAGAAGATGAGGAGCAGAAAGTTGTATTTGTAGGCTTGCAAGTGAGGTGGCGTCTTGAATAGGATGATGTATGAAGTGCACAGCGATACAGTGAAGAACAGGACAGCGACAACGATTAGAAGCGTGTTGTAGAGCTCAAGGGACAGAAAGGGAGGAGGCATGTGAATGCTGTGATGACTAAAGACGTTTGCCTCAGGAAAGCGTCATGGAATGTGGGCTGAATGTGGGCTTAGATCACCTGTCATTACACCTCTAGGTGTTCCACTGAATTACTGAATTAACGTAAACAAGACCTTTTCACACTTCATTTAATCATACTAACAACAGCTGTAGTAACAAATTTCACTTTCGATTTTCTAAGCCGCAGCTGAAGCAATAGCAACATGCAATTAGCTCTAGCGGCCCTGCTAGTTCTTGGCCATCTAACAAGCTAAATATCTAGATACGCTCAGAACTAGGCGTTTAATGAAATTTCCGGAATTTTTCGCACACAATCTTACCAATTAACACGAGCGAAAAGTGAAAATAAAATTTAGAAAAAAACACTCGAAGTGCATTTTTAAAGGACAATCTATAGAAATGTGACTTAATTATCACGTTTGATTCTCATGGAAAATTTCCGGGTCTATTGTGCGAACATCTAGAAAATTCCTACCCCAAAGATTAGAAAAGTCGTCAACGGTCAGTCGTACTCATCTTCTCTCCGTAGTATGTCTCATCGAGTTATGTACGTGCGCTAATAAAATCTGCGTAATTTGCATCATCTGAAGTTAGCTTTATCAGCGCACCCTTTCTATGCCGTTTGGTAGAAAGTAGTCGTGCCGTTCGGTAAAGAAATCATGCGTGTTTTCACTATACACGCTTAGTAAACTGAGATTTTAATTGCCTCCAGCTTGATTCGGCGGGAAAGAGCGCTTGCGCCAAACCTGGCATTAGGGTGAAATGTGTCTTGGACAGCAAGGAAAACAACTTTCTGACTGCTCACACACACTGGAATCATCGTCAATAGTTCTCTCCACCTCTGTTTTTCCGATTTGCGCATATCTTGCTGATCAAACGTCTCCAGGTCTCACATCGAACGTACGTCCTTTAATACCGGTACGGGTCATCTTGGCCGTCTTGGCGCCCAGTGACGTTGATACATAGATCTTTTGTTGCCAAGTCAAACGCGTCTAAAAGTTGGTCTACAAAGCCGGGTAAGCCTATCTAGACTAAACCACTAAGGAAGTCAGCCTAAACCTTAGGAACGTATGATTCGCCAAAAACGAAGCGCGTTACGACAAAGTTAGCCAGATCACAAATTCGGCTCCAAGTTGTCCTGCTTCGCCTTCAATACTGATCGATGGTAGAAACTCCATTTCTTAAAAGTACAGAAAATTGTTTCAAGACTCAAAAAATCGTAGTTTCGGCTTGTTTTTAATTTTGCGCACCTCCCACAACAACAAACCTTCAAATGCTACGTCTTACCTAATTGTCTACCATCAAACGCAGACGGGTCATCTATCGTTTAGTGCACATGGGCGTGTAGGCTGACGGCAATCATTCTCGCTAAACCAGCGTGTTCGTTGTCCGGGAAAGTGCGCTGATTCTCGCGTTCTTTTGAATTTCAGAACTAGAAAAGACTGCTTAGAATGTCACTTCAGACCGCTTTTGGCATCATTTTAATAACTATCGTACCCTCGATCACGTTAATCTATCTCCGCATCACCTACGTAAGTTTATTTTACGTTCTTGGCACGTTCAAAAGCCCTATTTCAGATCTTTATGCGCTTCAAGCGATACCGCCAACTGGAGAGCTTCCAAATTATGATTCAGGTCGGATTATTGGACTGTGCCGCCGCTCCGGGTGCTGTATCAGTTGGCTTGGTTCACCTCCTCAACACTGAGAACATTCAAACAGCAAATGCATTGGTTGCTGTCTTCATTGTTGTCGGGAAAGTGGACGGATTCCTCTACGTGTTGCTTGCTTTGAATCGGCTTAAAGTCATTGTTGGACTACGGTACCCAACGATCCTACACACTTTTATCATCGTTTTCGCCTGGACGTATGGAATCGCGTTAATGGTTGTCTTTGTGGTCCCTAGCTGCGGAATATTAGTCCGTCCTGGCATGTTTTTGCCTTTCGTTGACAAATCGTTGTCTCACGTGGAGCTGACATTCAGGGCTTCAGGCTATGTTTATCAGGGAACCCTCTGCGTGAGCTTCCTCATTTACGTGATTATTGTGGCCTACATCTCATGGACAGAACGAAAGATAACAACGTCTTCTAGTGTCACAAAGTGGAACATTCTCGCTTATGCGATCATCAAATTCGTGATTGACATGGGCCTGTTTATCCCCTCACGATACGTCGACATGTCGGATCCTACGAACGCCTTCGTGCTTGTTCTACTCAACATTGCCAAGCTTTTTGTCGTTCCTCCAGTGCTCTATTTGGCACTATTCAGGTAATTGAAAACAAGGCTAAAGAAAGTAAGAGAGCCATTTTCAGGTCTGCAAGAGCTGATTTCTTTGGAAGAAGTCAGCTGAGGATTTCACACATCGCCGTTCAACAGCTAAGCTAACTGTGCACAGCATACATGGACAGTTTCTGTGTTTTCTCTCTTGTCACGATTAGCTGTTTGATGCCGTCTGCTCGGAGCGCTCAATAATGGAGTCGCGCTATCTTCTACATAGAACAAGTATTCGCGCAGCCTGATTGTGTTGAAGTAATTTACTTCATTTTTACTTTAGCACTTTTTGTAGAGTGTGAATCATTGTTTGTTGAAGTAGCAACGCGAACTATAAACACATTTAAATTTAATCTCTTCGCACTTTGAGCAAAGAAAGTAGCCGGTGAATCTGCGGCTCCGGCGGTTGTTGGTCGTTACCATGTGCTTTCAACAAAAGGATTCCCATGCTCCGGCCGACATAACAAGTTAACGGACGAGGGAAATTGAAAAGAGAACTTTGGTTTCCTGGTCCACTCTCGCACACCTTACCTACACAGCTCGAAATGACTCTTCAAACAGCTTTTGGCATCGTTTTCCTTACTGTTACACCAATCATTGCGACAATCTATCTTCGTTTCACCTATGTAAGTGTATTTGAGACACTAATTGCCACGTTTGCGGGTTTTTTAGATCTTCCTACGCTTCAAAAAATATCGCCAACTTGAATGTTATCAAGTGATGATCCAGATTGGTGTGCTAGACTGTGCCACAGCTCCGTGCATCATGACAGTCGGCATTGTGCACCTTCTCAACATTGACAGCCTTCAGCTTGCGAATGCGTCTGCTGCTGTTTTCATTGTCGTCGGGAAAATGGACGGATTCCTCTGTGTAGTGCTAGCTCTGAACCGTCTCAAAGTTATTTGTAAACTACGGTACCCTAAATTACTACACATCATCATTGTGCTTCTCACTTGGGCCTATGGAATCGCGTTGTTGGCAGTCTTTTTAATTCCCAGTTCTGGAATTTTAATTCGTCCGGGGATGTTTTTGCCTTTCGTTGACAAATCAAGACCCTTGGTAGAGTTCTCATATAGACTCTCTGGTTATTTCTATCAAGGAACTCTCTGCGCAACCTTCCTGATTTACTTGGTTATTGTAGCACACATTTCGTGGACCAAACGAAAGATAACATCGTCTTCTAGTGTCAAAGAATGGAACATTCTCGCCTATGCTGGAATCAAATTCCTAATCGATATGAGTCTGTTCATCCCCTCGCGGTACGTTGACATGTCCGATCCTACGAACGCCTTCGTGCTTGTTCTACTCAACATTGCCAAGCTGTTAGCTGCTCCTCCAGTGCTCTATTTGGCACTATTCAGGTAAATGGAGATGATAGAGCAAGACAGACTAATTCAGTCAATTAAGGTCAGCGAGATCAGATTTCTTTCGAACGAGTCAGCAAGCGGTCACCTCAGTTGTTTCTTTTAAAAATTCAACTTTACAGCGTTCGCAACATGTTCGCAACAATCGTTAATAATATTTTCGAGTCAACATGATAGCGAATAAAGCTTAACTGAACGAAGAGTCTAGGTCTGCTCAACGGTAAACTTCTCCGCTGAAAGTTCTATTTCGGCGACAATTTCATTTGGGTTACAAAAACAAAATCATTCATTGTCCTAATCAGGGAAAATTCGGGAATTTTCGCCGTGTCCCGAAAGATTCGCGGTGTGTTGAAATAACTTAACTATGACTAAGTAAACGTTATTCACGACAATTGTTCTATGACATTTGGGTACTGAACGTGCCATGACGATAAGTATATCACAGAACAATAGTTTTAAGCTTGGAAAGCCAAACACAATGCTTACAAACAAATTACAAATTGCTCACTTTAGAGAATACAAGTGTCTTTTTGCTGTCCTTACTTTTGCTGTCCCGATTCCTTAAAATTGTCGGCAAATCGCGGTTTCGAAAACGAGAATTTTCGGACAAGAAGCCAGACAGTCAGTACTGGATTTTTTCTAATCAGTACTGGATTAGAAAAGAAGAGAGCACTCGCCAACGAATCCCGGACAAAATGTCCAAAGACAAAACGCCCAATGGACAGAATGTCCAAGAGAAAAATGTCCAAAGACAGAATGTCCAAAATTGTCCTAAAAAAAATTGTGCAATACCAAGTGTGGTTTTTTGACCAAAATAACATAGTTAAAAGTTTGATCCAAGCTTTGTGTAAGCTTGGCTTTAAACTAAGCTTATTTTTCAGATCAGCTGTGTCATACAAAGTCTTTTATAGCAAATTATGATTTTAGTAATTTTTTTGGACATTTCGACTTTGGACATTTTTATCTTGGACATTTTGTCCGTTGGACATTCTGTCCATTGGGCGTTTTGTCTTTGGACATTATTTTTTGGACATTTTGTCCGGACACGCTCGTCAACTCATATAATCAAATGTACATGTTACGCCAAGTTGACCTGCTTCGGCCGGTGACCCGACATTACCGCGAAAGTCATTACCGCGACGACATTACCGCGAAAGTCATTACCGCGACGACATTACCGCGAAAGTCATTACCGCGACGTCTTTACCGCGACGACATTACCGCGAAAATGGTGTTTGCGGTAATGTCGTCGCGGTAGTGTCGTTCGCGGTAATGACGTTCGCGGTAATGTCGTCGCGGTAATGACTTTCGCGGTAATGTCATGGAGGCGCTTCGGCCACATGTTACGCAATGATTTTTTCTGTTTCGACGCGCGGGCGTCCCTCAAAAACCGGTACGCATGCTGAGGGAAAGATAAGCTAATCCGTAGCTGTCCCATTCCACAGAGAGAGTTGGGAGAAACAGAAAAATTTTATTCCTCTACAGTTCTCCAATGTTGGTCTATTTACCATTCTATCCAATATCAGTTGAATCATCGTATATACGGAGAGAAACTACTTATAATTCCATTAGGAGTGAATATTAACGACATAGAAAAGGTCACTTTCCATGGCTCGCCCACGGATTACGAAATTATCGCATCGCGACAAATGCCGAACGTATCACGGATCAAAAACCGATTGATTCGGTCAAAGATCAAAAATCCTCAACTTTGTCTACTTTTAAAGTTGTAAACAGATTCCACGTAGCACAATGACCGCGTTTGTAACGCCATACTGAATTAATGATGTTGAACGAGCACCCCGGTGAACCTCTTAAATGCAATATATGCGCGCATTCACACAGCCGCCGTCAACCCAGCGAGCACAATCATCATGCTGTGGAAAATATTCACTTTCACTCTTTCTCTTACTATTGCTGGATTGAGTCAACTGATGAGCGTTCGCGCAGGCAGCATCTTTGAAGCTATCCACGGTGAAGGTAACAGCGACGGCGATTGGGATGATAATTAAGAATGGAGCGATCCTTAGCTTATTTTCGGTTGTTTGACCTCCTACTCTTGCTATCAAAATAAACGATTCATTAATTGTAATTGCTATCGAAATTTGTTGCGTTGCGATGAGGTGAGGCCTGTGACAAAATCCCGTGCACTTTAGTATTTTGAAAGATTTCTAGAAGCGATTGGACGCCTGGAACGCGTGGTCTTTATTGTTTATTGTACAGACTTTCGCGATCTTTCAAATGGCATCTGTATAAAATGGTTCGTTTAGTGAAATTTATGAAAGTTCTGAAAGTGAAAGTTCGTTTCTGTGAAAATCGGTGATCTCGCTTCATTGCATGTGTAAGATGTTTACAAGATGTTTACTACAAGACGGCTGTCCGTCTTGTAGTAAACATCTTGTAAACATCTTACACGTCTTGTCTGTACAAACAGACAAAAAACGAGTCAGAAGACTTCACTTCTTCTATTCGTGAAGTTAATTCGTGCTCGGAAACCAACAAATGCAAAGTGCAGAAGGTTTTTAGAATGCGCCTCTCATACCACAGGTGTCATTGTGACGATTTGGTTTAGTGTGTTGGCACGTAACAAGAAAAGGTCAGTGTCGCGCCCCGAGACAAGCCACGGCTGACCGCTACTTATGCCGAGCGCACACTTATTTCCGGGTCGACAGGAAAAAGCGTCTTTCGCACTCCGTCTTCTGATCGTACCTCAGCTAACCACCAATTTCCGAGCCGAGAATTTCACATCCTGAGTCCTAACCGCACCTTTGGTCACACGTTATACACAAGGGCACGCGGACACCCTCACTTCAGAAAAGAGCTATGAGCCCACACAGGCGGAAATGAGGACTTTGTATTTACACTTACTTCTACGAGAATGAAGCGCAAAGGTGAATTAATCGTCTCGCTTCCTTGCTTCCTTGCATGTTTACTTCAAACCGGCCGTGTGGCAGCAGTCCTGTGTGTACAGAAAACCTCACAATGAATGGATCTATCCGAGCAAACGCACATTATCGTGCGTGAGATGCTCAGTGGTCTCCTCTTGTGGTCAATATTTTGACGACCTGCTGTATTTAATCGCTGAAAGCTAAACGAATTGGCAAACTATCGGTTAAGATGGCGGCACTCTGGAATGCGATGGGGATGCTGACGTCGACTAGATTATACGCTGACTCATAATTATTGAAAACGCTGAGCGCAATTAGTGAGTTTTGAGAATAGAAGGCACGACTTTACTGGTCGTCTCTGTGTGGTTGTGCTAAGCAGTCAATTCAGCCTGATTGAAGCAATGCCCTGCTTGGCTTCGTCACTCGCTTATTAACATTGTTTTGAAGCTCTTTTGTAGGTAAGTTTGTCGTTATTCCAACCACAAATGCAGTGTTCTCCAGTCATAAACTCATTGCAATCAGCCTTTCTCGTTCAATGGCGGTTTCTCAGCAAATTTACGGATTACTGCTTGTTGTCTTACCGCCTATTTTCGCACTTTTCTATCTGAGATTCACATTCGTAAGAGCTTTTTCCAATTTTCCCTTCGTTTCCAGTCGCTTTAGGTCTTTCTGCGTCACAAAAAATACCGAAAACAAGAATGCTACCGCATAATGATCCAGATCGGATTGCTCGAATGTTCCACTGCTCCGGCGTTCGTAGCCGATGGCCTCGTTCAGCTCATCGGCAACGACTTCAATCACATTGCAGCAGCGTTTCTTGTCTGGTTGATGGTTGCGAGCAAGGTTGATGGATTCCTGAATATGCTGCTTGCGATGAATAGATTGAAAATCTTGTGTGATCTACGATATCCCGATTGCATGCATACAGTCGTCATTGCTATCGCATGGCTCTATGGCGGCGCGTTTATGATTTACTATCTCGTGCCTTCGTACGGTTTTCACCTCGAGCCTGGCTATTTCATCCCCATATTCGACGAGTCTAGACGATTCTATCCTGTGGCCTCTGTGCTGGGAGGCGCCGTCTACGAAGCATCTCTGTGCGTCACTTTGGCGATTTACATCATTGTCGTTGGCTACTTACTGTGGAAAACACGCGGTAATACCGCTGCAAGACTGAATCAGGATAGATCAATCTTAACCTACGCGCTAATCAAGTTTGTAGTCAATATGCTTTCGTCCATCGCGTTTCATTACGCACCACTTTCAACACCGTTGCTGTCGTTCATTATAGCCTTTGTTTACGTCTTCAAGCTGCTATTCTTGCCACCAGTTTTGTACTTGGCGCTGTTTAGGTTTGTTTCTTAAACGGGTTTGATGAGTTGCAAAAGCTCTCTGTTGTCTTTTAGGACAGCCAGAAACGATTTCTTCAACCGAAAAACTGCGTTGGTTTTTCCCACTCAAGTATCGCCGAACCGAACAATGCAATTGGAGCGCTCAGTCTGACCTACAACTATGAGTCCGAAAGAGTGAAGTTTAATGAAATAAAGGCCCTAGCAGTTTAGACAGAGTTGGTCCAACTCCGATAGCGCATGCAGTTCTGCCTCCGACATATGTGTGATTGCAAAACTAAGGTGCCACTGGGTTTCTTGATGTAGGAGCAATTGTAAAGCTTTGTGTCCTCAACGGACAGGCTAGAACACACAGATCGGCGTTATGCTTTTGTTTTCGATACAATTTGAATTTTAATCATTTTAATAATTCATCCACTTTTTCGCAGACTTTCAGAGACCCTCAGCCGGTGCTAAACTTGTTTTGACAGTTTTCTCTCGTTCATTCACTTTTTTTCAAATGAGTTTCGTCGTTGTGACCTCCCAAACCTATTCTATCCTAATGACAACATTCAGTTGCTTGTCCTTTGTAACTTCACTGTTCACTTTCTACGCTATTCTCTTCAAGACGCCGCCAACGCTCAAAGCCTACAAAACCTCAACTTGTGGTACCAAGTGGCCGTATTTTTCGCTGGATTCTTCGGTCGAATCGACGTCGATTTGTCTATCGATGACGCCATTTGTGCACGTTTCAGTGGTCTCATCGAGATGTTCAGTGGTTTCCATATGGCGGCGCCCTATGTGGAATTGTTTGCGCACGTCTTTACCATCGGCAACATTATACACTACGTCTTCTATCTGTTTCTGCACCGCTACTTTCGTGTCTGCCACTCAAAGTCACACATTTACTGGCGGAAGCCACGGTTTCGAGAAGCAGTCAAAGTATTCGCTTCCGTAGCATTTACGAGAACAATCGCCACTACGTTCGTTCTGTATGTTCATTTCAATCAGGTAATTTCAACAAACACGCGCTGAATTACTGTAGCAATTTGTTCAGGCTAACAGCAAACTGAACAACGCAGTCAATCTCTCCACGGTTCTACACAATTGCAGGATTCGTCATTTGCGATGTGACAACAGTAATGGTTGCCGGCTGTGCTTTAGCTACGCGTACAATCCTCGCAAATCGTCGAATACTGTTGACAGCCAGTAAGAAGACCAGAGAATTAAGCAGAATGCTCTCTTGGACGTTGATTGGCACTGCCCTCGTTCACATTGTTTTTGGAGGAATTCCAGTCCTCGCCAGCATTCTCGCGGCGGCAACAAAAATGGCGCACTCTGCATCTGTTGTCCGACTTGCGTTTGTTCTTTGCGTATTCCTCGCTTTTCTCCACTCTGTGATTACGCTTGCGCTGGTGAAACCGTACAGATTGTTCATGTATTCGTGGGTGCCAATCGCGAAATTCAAGACTGCGATGTTTCATCCTGCTGTTGGTTTTGTGCATCAATAAAGAGTTCATTTATTGACTGTTTTAGAGCAATGTGGAGTTGACGTTTTTTATGCTTACATCACTTTTTGGCCTATCTAACTCCTCAATTTTAGATGCTTTGAAGTTACGCGATCGCTTGAGAGTTTCGGGATACACTTAGAATTACCGCTCGGCTCAACTGAACTTTGCCTGGTTCACGTCATTTCCTTTCGTTGTGACTTTTCTGCCTATTTACGGTCGTTTTGCTTGATTTAATGACATGAGCGTTCATAGCAACTCCGAATTGGTCGATGGAAAGACAGGATTGTGGCCGTTCAGCTAAGAATCGATGAAAATTCATGATTTTCTGACTTTGACTACTGAAGTCGCGTTTTTTGTTACCTTTTCAGCAAGATTTGGGTCCTTTTGCACTCTGTCTCAGCGTTTAATTATCACTATTCTAGGATTGTAGCCAAATGCTTGAGACTTGCCGCCGTAGGCTGCCCATTGATCACTAATTATAGTAGACCCAGGTGCGATTCTTCGCTGTATTATGGGCAACAGAGATTTTGCGGAACGCGACGGTTTGCCAGTCGTAGGATCAGTCGGGCAGATTTCCATGATAACATTATTGGTGCCCCTTTCGACTGCGCCGAAAATCCAAACTTCGGTTTTAACGGATCGGCTATGATGCGAGAGTTAGTTCTGTTCGAATGCAAATGTTATGATACCCCTGTTGTATTTCCTGCGCGTGATTACTGTTTCGTCGATCTCGACGATTTTGGCGGGACCCCCGATTATCGCGTTCGTTGATGTGGATTTCAAGAAGGGAGAGCGTGCAGACATCCCGAAAAAAGTTAAGCCAATCGCATATTGGTAGCGGAAGAGATCGCAGTGTCATCTTTGGAAGGGAGGTACTTCGCGCATGAGAAAAGCGTAGTCAGAATGACCAGTGGCCCACCAATAGGACAACTCAAAAATCTACACAAATAAATTAATTCAATTTTTTGAATACGCACCTGTTTTGTAGAGAGGTGGCTGCCTTCAAAAAACGTGCCAATTAACTCGGATTTCTTCACTTTGCACGCTTTGCAAACGAATTGCGCAGCTCTCCCAGCCGGCGCGTGGTATGCAAGGGCAGCGGCACACGATTCACATTGGTAAGCACCTTTCTTGTCACGCAGCGCGCCGATGCTGCGGAGAAATGAGTTGAATTCATCGTCTGGGAGCGAAGTGAGCTTGTGGAGCCAGCGGCTGTTAGCTTTGCGGAGAGAGTCCATTTCGGTCATCTTCGGACTGACAATGGTTTTGTGTAATGCGCGTTTTTAAGTATTTTGTCAGACCAGATCGGGAAACGTGTCTGTGGCATTTTTGAATTCGACGATATTACGTGGCCAAAGTTGTC
>MQUG01000759.1:0-47603 GCA_007213375.1 Steinernema feltiae | reverse complement strand
GAACTGAACGGCTCGTTCATTGTTAGGGATCACTGCTTGTACAGTGCCTACTTGGAACGGTAAGTTGCATTATGGTTTAAGTCTATTTTTGTCGATTAGGAGTCTGCTGGAGCTACGAATTCAGATCTACGACACCGAGAAGAACAAACTTTACAATGTGAATCTCCTCAATCTGAAGCCTTGCGAGGGCTGTCACAGATACTGTGTGAGGGATCTATGCCAAGCTGACTTGATTGAGCTTCTTAGCACTTTAGATGACTCCCCTGATTTTCGAAGATCAAAACAACATGTTTGTGCTATCGGAGACCTGCGATGAAATGAAGACTTTTCGAATCAAAGTGGATCTCGTGAAGCGGAAGGCTTTTTACTGCGTTCATAAGGATTTTAAGAAGACTAGAAGGTAGGTTCGGTCTTAGATGAAGAGGCGTGCGAGTTTAGCATGCCGACAGACTAACATTATTTTGACACTTTTTGTCTGAAAAATTCCGATTTACTTGTTAGCTCACTTAAAGGGACAGTGTCATGACAAAAAATTTGTCTCAAATCAATTCCAGACTTCGTGTAGGGGTAGGTTTTCGGGTTCGAGAAAATTTTTGGTCGAGTCAGAATTTTCATAAGTGTACTCCATACTGAGATATAAGCCCTTAGTACGGAACCAAATATGCTCGGTCTTGAAGCGCATCTGACTGATGACGCGGACCTCCCGTACTGTGTTCCGAACGCGCGCACTTGCAGTAAGTAATTTCTGGCATTTTCGAGTGCATTCTGATGCAAGTTCTTCACGACCCAATTTACCTAGAAACCGACCACAAAACAGAGAAATGCCGCATTTCTGTGGAGAAACAGCGAAAAAAACAATATTCGCCGAAATTTCGCGCGCGCCGCCGCTGTTCTCAACGGCTGCAGTCGTTGAGAGCGGCAATTCTCAAGTTGCCACTACACGTCAATTGGATTTTGCGAATTTTCGCTGTTTGTCCACAGGAATGCGCCTATTTCTCTGTTTTGTGGTTGGTTTCTAGGTAAGTTGGGGTCGGGAAGAACTCTCATTGCATCAGAATCACTCGAAATGCCAGAAATTACTTGATTCGGCAAGTGCGCGCGTTCGGAACACAGTACGGGGGCGTCCGCGTCATCAGTCAGATCGCTTCAAGACGAGCATATTTGGTTCCGCTACTAAGGGCTTATATCTCAGTACGGAGTACACTTATGAAAATTCTGACTCGACCAAAAAATTTTCTCGAACCCGAAAACCTACCCCTACACGAAGTCTGGAATTGATTTGAGACAAATTTTTTGTCGAGTCAGAATTTTCATAAGTGTACTCCGTACTGAGATATAAGCCCTTAGTACGGAACCAAATATGCTCGGTCTTGAAGCGATCTGACTGATGACGCGGACCCCCCGTACTGTGTTCCGAACGCGCGCACTTGCCGAATCAAGTAATTTCTGGCATTTTCGAGTGATTCTGATGCAATGAGAGTTCTTCCCGACCCCAACTTACCTAGAAACCAACCACAAAACAGAGAAATAGCGCATTCCTGTGGACAAACAGCGAAAATTCGCAAAATCCAATTGACGTGTAGTGGCAACTTGAGAATTGCCGCTCTCAACGACTGCAGCCGTTGAGAACAGCGCGGCGCGCGCGAAATTTCGGCGAATATTGTTTTTTTCGCTGTTTCTCCACAGAAATGCGGCATTCTCTGTTTTGTGGTCGGCTTTCTAGGTAAATTGCGGTCGTGAAGAACTTGCATCAGAATCACTCGAAAATGCCAGAAATTACTTACTGCAAGTGCGCGCGTTCGGAACACCAGTACGGGAGGTCCGCGTCATCAGTCAGATCGCTTCAAGACCGAGCATATTTGGTTCCGTACTAAGGGCTTAT
This sequence comes from Steinernema feltiae, assembly GCA_007213375.1. NCBI lineage: Eukaryota > Metazoa > Nematoda > Chromadorea > Rhabditida > Steinernematidae > Steinernema > Steinernema feltiae. The sequence goes on along the minus strand of MQUG01000759.1, from coordinate 45,721 downwards.
ATCTCAGTATGGAGTACACTTATGAAAATTCTGACTCGACCAAAATTTTCTCGAACCCGAAAACCTACCCCTACACGAAGTCTGGAATTGATTTGAGACAAATTTTTTGTCATGACACTGTCCCTTTAAGTGAGCTAACAAGTAAATCGGAATTTTTCAGACAAAAAAGTGTCAAAATAATGTTAGTCTGTCGGCATGCTAAACTCGCACGCCTCTTCATCTAAGACCGAACCTACCTTCTAGTCTTCTTAAAATCCTTATGAACGCCAGTAAAAAGCCTTCCGCTTCACGAGATCCACTTTGATTCGAAAAGTCTTCATTTCATCGCAGGTCTCCGATAGCACAAACATGTTGTTTTGATCTTCGAAAATCAGGGGAGTCATCTAAAGTGCTAAGAAGCTCAAATCAAGTCAGCTTGGCATAGATCCCTCACACAGTATCTGTGACAGCCCTCGCAAGGCTTCAGATTGAGGAGATTCACATTGTAAAGTTTGTTCTTCTCGGTGTCGTAGATCTGAATTCGTAGCTCCAGCAGACTCCTAATCGACAAAAATAGACTTAAACCATAATGCAACTTACCGTTCCAAGTAGGCACTGTACAAGCAGTGATCCCTAACAATGAACGAGCCGTTCAGTTCACCTGGAAGCTTCGTTTCAACCGCTTTCATGACTGGCGAGGACCACTCGTGTTGCGAACAATGGCCGCCGCTGTTTTTTGAGGAGGTGGTGGCGTGCGATTGATCAGCCCGCCGCGGCTGATCGCCCACGAGGGGATCAGGTGGTCGTCGGTCGAGCATGCGAGTGCTGAACTTTAAAATTAATTGGTCTTTGATCGCTTTTAGTCAATCAGTTGTTCAGTTCGTGCAGAAATCAAGAAAAGCGGTATTTCGATGACCTGCTTGATTTACTTCCGCTTTTCCGTCGTGTTGATCAACAAAAATAGAGAGGGAACGTTGATTACACCGCAAGGACAGCAGCTGACCGCCTTTGTTCACTCCAGCGTTCGATTGGAAAAGCAAATTTAGCGTTCGATAGGTGTGTGAACACATGGTGTTGCGATAACTTCCAGGGCTAGAAAATTTGTTTTGCTTGCAATTGCAATACAGACAAACGCGGAGTTTTTAGGTTTGGCGCAACACACAGCTAACATAAAATGGATGTTGTGCAGCTTTCTAAACGAATATAAAGTGTGAATATCACAAGCGATCATGAAATGTTTGCAATTTTGTCTGCGCTGCAGCGCTATCGTTGTATGCATACAAAAGTAAATTTAAAATTAAAGATCAATTTTGGGAAATCACAGTAAAATAGCACTTAAGGCCTGGCGCTCACTAAAGGCCTGGCAATCAGTGTGCTCAAGTATAGAAAAGCTTACAATGAGTTCCTAAGAAGCCAGTTTACGCTGCGGGTTACACAGTCAATCCATTTTCTGGAGGACGTTCCGCGGCGGTTAGCAGCTGAATATGAAGATTTCGAAAGTCAAACTGCAGAAAAGTCGCACATTTGACGTTAAAATGGCTGCGTTGTGCTAGGTTTTGCGGTCGTTGCAGTCTGCAGATGCGTTGATCTTTGTCCGGAAGCGCCTTTAACGTGTAGTGAAGAGAGGTTCTGACCCGTTGAGCGTAAGACTACATTTAACTTCTATTTTTATTTACAATAATATTAGCTACATAAAATATCAAAGAAGAAACCATTTTACTGACCGTTCTACCAGGTTCTACCACTCAGTCCTTGTGTAGCTGCGCGAAGTCGACGCATAAATCGTCGCGGTTCTTGTTCCCGAGGATGACAAACGCGATCTTCTCGACTCAGAAGCAATCGACAAAACGCCGGCTCCAGTTGTGCGTCTTGAAGTTCCACGCGTCGTTCTTTCATGTCCCTCATACAGTCAAAACATTCTTCAGGTATTTCGGGGTGAAATTTTGTGAATGGAAAAATGATCACCAGAAAGGAGCGCAAAATGCGCGAGCGCTCTTCGAGCTTCAAAGAATTGAGCGCTTTTTGAAACTCTGCTTCAATTCGTTCGTTTGGAATTGCGGTGATTGCTGGAAGGACTTCAGGTTCAGTTCCAATTGAGTTGCGAGGGTTGAATTCTTTATCAGCTCCAATGCACTCGTGCTGACACATCGCATTGGTGCACAGTGCAATCAAGAAGCCCCTTGGGCTCATTTTAATGACAAATTTGTCGTCTTTCTGTTTGGCGGCACAGAGAACACACAATATTGTTAGCAGTAGAGTTTGGCGCATCGGAGCGGAGACTAAGAGGGAATGATGCAGAATAGGAATGAGCGGAGCTTATATGCAGTCTGTGAGCTTCTCAAAGCGATGCGATCTGATGTAATGCTAGCCTGGGGTGAGGCCCAAAGGAACCGCGCAAAATTTGACCTTTACGACCGGACAAGGTCACTTTTTCAACAAGGTCATTTTTTTAGGCTTTTGTGCCTGGTTATAAGGCGCGTAAGCTTCGTTCTTAGCCAACCATATCGTAACTGCCTTAGGCTGACTGCCTTTATGGTTTAGTCTAGGCTTTTATCTTATAGAGCTTCGCAGAGCAACTTTTTTAAGTTTACCTTGACATCAAAAGACCCATTTACCAAATCCATTTGCCATTTGGCGAAAGAGCTGCTAAAATGAGCCCAAATCCTACCACAACCCACAGATTTCAAAGCACAGGGCAGCCGTGGTGCGACTCAGACAAATATTGGTCATGATAAAGCGCTATTGGGTGTTTTTTGCTCCAATCAGTCTGTCTCCTTATCTGCGTTTGCCCTTTTGTTTGTTCAAATCGCTCTCTTCAGATCAAACTTCGACTCTTTTGTCTTCAATCGACGGACGATTCTTTATCGCAAAAAGTGCTGTGACAAGAGTGGTGCTGATAGGAGTCGATTTGCTCAAGATCATCGCTAGTCTCATCTGCATTGCTCTAACCATGCGTTCCGCAATCCTGTGGCCCCTTCTCCTGCAGCTCTGCGTCGCCTTCCCCCTCGACGAATTGATCTTCGGAGGAGACCTCGCCGCTGAGGGTCAATTCCTTTCGCAAGTGTACCTAAAGTTCCAGCAGGTCACGAACGAGTGGTACTGGTGTGGAGGCACTCTGATCACTCCGCGACACATCCTGACTGCCGCCCACTGCACTCCTAATGTCATGCTCGGAGCCAAGGCTGTTGTGGGGCTCAACAACTTGACCGACGTCCTCTCCGCTACCGCCCAGCGCAAGAACGTCGATTCCTTCGTTCGTCATCCCAACTACGACGAAAGCGTCTTTCAGTATTACGATATTGCTGTTCTTACGGTAGATCCTTTAGTTTAAATCGATTGTTCATCTTTTATGCCCTAAAGGTCAATTCTGACTTCAAAATCAACAAACACACAAAGCTCATGAAGATTCTCAACGACGATAGCGATCTTCTAGCTAGGCCATCGGCTACCGTATCGGGTTTTGGCACTTTCAAAGGTAGCATCAATCCAATTAACCTCTAGCTAAATGTAAAATTAAGTGAACGCGAACGGAAAATTCATCAAAAGCCAAAATCTTCGCTACGTAGAGGTTGACATCGCCAATCACGAAATCTGTCGGTGTGTACACTTTTCCACAGCTCAGTTCTAAGCCAAAGATGAGTTTCAGTGACGCATGGTACAACATAACCGAAGGAGACCTCAACATCAACGACAGCCACGTCTGCGCTGGCTCCAAAGGAAAAGGATCCGGACCGAGCGACAGCGGCGGACCTCTCCAAGTCAAAGTCAACGGCGAATGGATCCAAATTGGGCTCGTGACGGGAGGTCCGTCCACGTACCCGCTGGTGTTGGATCAGGACAAATTACCCGGAGTGTACACCCGCGTCTCCAGCTACTGTAGCTTCATTGAAGAGACCACCGATGGAGAATTCAAGTGCAGTGAGAGGATTTGAATAAAGTGGACTTTTGAGTTATAAATTCATGAGAGAACACGACTGTCTACTTCTTGACCATTCAGCCACAATTCTGTGTTTATTATCGTTCTGGAGCAATTTGAGATTGCGAGGAACGCTCATGTCGTCCGAATCACGCAAAATGGGTTGAACAGTAATGAAATCTTAAGAAAACAATCGAAATTGTGACAAAGTTTGGCGCCCATGCCCCGCCAATCATATGCCGACAATGCATCGCTGTCCAGATGATTTTTCCGTACTGCTTTACAGCGGGAAGCAATGCGTTGCTAGTATTTAAGCCCTGAATCTCTTTTAGAATTCGTTAAATCGGAAACGATGAACTCTGTGTCGTACGCTTTCTGCGAGGCGGTCTGCGGCGTTTTGCGCGAAATTCGGGAGATGAACAAGCTGTGCGATGGAAATGGCACTAACTACGCCATCTGGAATCGAGCAGCAAAGAGGACACGTGAGGAGCGGTTGGACGTTCGTATCTACATTGATTTCCGCAGTAAAACGTGGACATACAAGATTACAATCTGCGAGGAGGGCCAGAACATTGGACGCACGCTTTTGTTCCAGGACTTCCGAAAACTTAACAGGCAGCACGTTCTCATGACCGCTGTGCAGATCGGTTATCGGAATTTTGGAAATAGCACATATCGCGCATCTACTCTGGAGGAAATCGTGGAGATCTTCAAGTTTATTGCGCCGTGTGTCAACTTGTCAGTTATGGCAATTTCCGAAATCGCGGTTTCAGAAGACGACCTCTCCCGCCTGCTTTCGTTCTACCAAAATGCAACTTTTAGGCATATTTCTTGTTACTCTCCGAATCGAGCAAGCGAGCAATTCTTGATTGCACAAATGCAAACGAGTGCTTTGGAGAGCTTTTCAATTGAAGGAGACGGATGGACGGAAGAACTGCGCTCAGCAATCGAGGAATTCGCTCTGAACAAGGATTTTGAGAGGATTTCTGTTCTATCTCCTTCTTTGGTGTTTGGGAGAGCGTTCTTCGATGCCCTCATTCAGAAACCCTTGTTCCGGAAGCAATGGACGTTTGATGCTCAATTTTCTTTTGAAGCTCGAGAGCTGGCGACGAGTGGATTTCAAGAAATAGGCGGAAGATATGTCAGTCATGGAATGCGCTCGAATCGACAAGTTGGCGTTTTAATTCCAAAGTTTAGAATGATCGAATACCTGACAATTACACTAGAGCCACCGATGTGAGCTTGAGCTCAATCTAACTCGGTTGAAAGTAAAGAATTGACGCATCCACTGATATCATTTCATTTTGCTCGATAAGCAAAGCGCCTTGGCCACAAATGCTCAGTGGCGGGTCTCAACTGATCTAACAGAAACCAATAATAAATTCATTCAACAACCATGAATCACAACTGTAGGATGACATTACCTCGCTCTACGCTCGCCGTTGATTGAGAACTATCGGCATCGCTGGTTTGTTGGCTGAAGTTGACAATTCGGAATTTGCGTTTTAATCTTACTCCCTGAACAACCAGCCTTGTAAGAACACAGTAACCCGTAACAAGGTTTAAGTTCAGAGAAAATGACGCAAAAAAGCGGAAACGAAAACAACAAAAAGAGAAACAAAGATTTTCTTGATAAGCACACCGCGATTGTAACCTTTGGTTCGCATCTCAAATCGATCGTAATCCGCTTGAAGTGCAGGCGGACACGTGACATCACCAAATCCCAAACATTTCAAACAGTCGGACTGCATCTGGTTTCGGAGGAAATCCTCAAAAGCGTCGTTGCTCTTCAACGCCAGAATGTTCCTAAACGGAGCATCGTTGAAGAGCGCGAGCACGTCGATGGCATCCTGTTGAGCAGAGTCCCATTGCAGATAGAGAGTCGTTTCATTGAAGGAAGGAATCACGCATTTGCAAATCTCCGAAATCTTTGCTATCGAGGTTGCGAATCCAATTTTTGGCGCCGATTGAAGTACAAAACTCACATTTTCAATTTGCAAATATTTCTCTTCTAGCCTTCTGACGTCATCAAAACAAAAACGGAGACTTTGGGAGCGACCCTCTGTGGTGAATAAGTGTCCCCAGCCGTCCTCTCCAAGACAAATGAACATTCTCAAACAGCGACGGTTGACGACGTGATCGGCAAAGGCAGATTTCCAGACAGGACAGCGGTCAGAGAGAGTCTCGAGGGGAGGCAGCTTGCAAATTGTGGAGACAACGTTGTCGCAGAACAGAAACGGAACCGAATTCATTAGTGTCACGCCGGCAAAAGTTCAAATTGAAGAATTAGCATTTGCTGTCGTCAATCAGCACATTCACACGTTGAACGCGCTGAAGCAGCGTCTTGCAACGATTTAGCGAATTAATGTGTGAAATTCTCTGGTGGATTGTGTGAAAACTCGGCCTTTAAAACTCGGCTTTCTTCGCGATAGTGTGGATTCAAGTAGATTCCAGTAGCACAACTCGATTCCTTCTAAAATCTCAAAAAATCAGCACGCGCGGTTATCGCGCCTAGGCCTAGCGTGTGAAATTCGGGCGTCCCGGCGGCCATTGGTCTCCCTTATATTCAAACAGGCCCGATTCTCCTGAAAGACGTCGTTGCATTGCTTTTGTATCATTGTATTTGTATTCATTGCAATGTGAAAACCCCATTTAAGCTGTTGTTTACCATTGTACCCGGAAGCGACGACAATGGATACCGTAGCCTACAACTTCTGCCATGAGGTCTTTGCCGCTCTGCGCACTCTACCTACAGTGCGCCAGTTTCCGGCCGAACTACAAACGTGGAATGCCGCCCTGAAGACGCACGCAAAGCATCGTGTTATGCTGACCGTCAATTTCAATTTGTGTAGGCGAAACAACACCTGGGGTTGTTCCATGTGGGCTCGTGCCAACGGGAACACATGGAAGGTCGAGAAAATCGAGGTTTTGAATCAGAAATACCTTTGCGTTGCTGTAATTCAATTCAATAGTTTTGTAGTTCACGATGCGTTGGGAAAGGACGGAGTCGTGAAGGTTTTGAAGAGCATTCGCCATCTTAAAGTGGAGTCTCTTCAACTCGCTTTGTTCAACGCACCAAGCGAGGAAATGAAAGAGATCCTGTCGACGCTGAACGGTTGCTCGATCGAGCAAATCAGTGTTTGGTTCTACCTGGACGCATTTGCTGATTTTTTGAGATTTCAAAAGGAATCCTGTGAAACTGAAATCTACTTGAATCCACACTGCCGCAATGATTTAATAGCCGAATTTTCACACAATCCGAGAAAGAAGAATTGACGCGTACTGCAGTTTTGTCTAATAAAGTGTTTTGTAACTCATTCTGACAGATTACGCTATCAGGCTATCAGCTATCATTCATTTGTAAAGTGACCAGCAAAGATCGGATACACGTAGCGCAGGCGTCAACGTCGTGACCGCGCTATTTAGTGCTTTCTTTCGCCTTCATTTTTTTGTTGACAGACCGACAGACTCAATATGCGCTTTTTGTGTTGTTTAGTGTGCTAAAACTGAGCTTGCGCTTTGCGCTAACAAGTTGAGCTGAGCTTGTAAGTTGAGCTTATTCACAGCTGAGGGTGCTTTGCCTAGTATCCTGACTTACCAGGGTTCTCGCTCTGTTTAGACTGAGTCTATTTAGTTGACCGTGTAAGTTTCATGACAGAGCAAACGCTTGCTGTTCTTAGTGTACTGCTGGAGGGTAGTCAGATTGGATGGTGGGGAGAACGTGGTTATAGAACAATCGTCGAAGAATGACCACAATAGTGGATTTGACCCTCGCTTTTCAACATTGAGCCCTAGAGCGCTGCGAGAAGATTTTCCTTATGTCTTTTGTAATGTGAGAATGCGTCGATTGCGTCATTTAACGCGTCACGCTAGCATTGAAAAAGCGTAAAAATCAAACGCATTTATCTAATCGATTGTTGTTGTCAGAGAGACGATGGACGACGTCCCTTTCTCGTTCTGCGACGCGGTCTTCGCTGCACAAAGCGAACTACCCAGATTGGATGCTTTTTCCACTGATTTACGACTTAGAACCTGGGAAGCCGCTTTGAAGGTTCACATGGAAAATCGCATTTTGCTTTCAATAAATTTCAGTTGGCACGAAGACGCCTGGTACCAATTGTGGAATAGTAGCAATCCTATGGACGTAAAAAGAATCGAAACATGTGATGATTGGCGCATGAAATACGTGCTCATCAGTTGTGTTCAATTAATCAATTATCGAGTTGAAAGTTCGACAACAAAATGCGCCGCCATGAAGCTTTTGAAGAAGGTCGGTCATCGGAGAGTCAAGATTCTCCATCTTTCCATCAGCACAGCACCCAGCGACGATTTCAAAGATGTCCTCGCGGCGCTCAGTGAATGTTCCTTTGACAGAATCGTTGTTTTGATGTATTTTGACGCGTTTTACGACTTTTTGATGATTCAAAAATCCAAGTGCTTTACTAAAATTTGTTTCCATCCGGAATGTCAGAAAAAAGTAAAAGCTTTAGGTTTTTGATGAGCTCAAGCAATTAGCTGTACTGTTGTGATGTGCTGTTCTGTGATAATGAATAATAGAAATTTGACACGTTTGATTTGAATTCCCATTCTCTCGGCACTGCTAACAACCATCACGTAAAGCACGCAGCACTGGCAAAAGCGTCACAAATATCGCTTTTTAATCACGCGCATTGGGAGAAGGAGCTCTCCCTTCCTTACAATAGTTAAATTCCACCAATCTAATGACTCCGCGCTTAACAAATAAGGACTTTTATATGTTTTCCAAGCTCACACTGAATGAACTGAACGAACAAAGATGATAGACCGACCCTCTGAACCGCTGAGCAATCGTTTGGTCGTTGCTTTAGGGGCATCCGTCTTCAATCAGATGCAACCTAGAAGGCGATTTAGCTTCAAAATATGTTAAAATCCAACATAGAACGAATGTTAAAACCAAGCTCGTTGTGTGTCTGATAGACGCTGTTTACCGCATCAATTTCCCGTAGGTGAAGCCCAAATAGGTCCGAACATGGATCAATGTTAGCTCGACAAAGTCATGCACTGAATAAACGTATTTCATTTACTTCTTGTAGCCTGAAATTCGAAGCGCGCATTACTGTAGCCATTGTAACACTTCATAGCGCATGAACTGCGAATATCCAACATCGAAAGCGTTTAATTAGGTTCTCAAGCTGCGTTTTGTGTTGCTCGGGCAATGGATGGCGTTCCTTTCGCGTTCTGCGACGCGGTCTGCTCCCTTCTCAACAATCTACCTGCACTGAAAGCGTTCCCACGACAACTCAAAACCTGGAAAGCCGCGTTGGAAGTTCAAACTAAAAATCGAGTTTTACTGGAAATCACCGTTGGCCGGCAGGATGGCTCGTGGACGTGCGCGATCTCCTCAAAACTTTGCTCAAAAATCTCTATGCAAATTGAGAAACTCGAAGATTTGCCCAAGAACTACCTTCACGTTTCAGCAATTTACTTTACTATGTTCGGATTTCGTGGTGCGACCAGCAAGGACGGAATCATCGAGTTTTTGAGAAAAATTCGTCATTTCAGAGTTCATCAACTCTATCTTTCCCAGTTGAAAGCACCAAACGCGGAAATTACCGAAATCCTGTCATTGCTAAATGGCCATTCTATTGACCAAGTCATTGTTCTGGAGTACATGGACGCATTTAGTGCATTTTTGAAATTTCGAAACACGTTTAGTGTTTCTAAGAAAATCCGCTTTGCAGACGGATGCCCGGAGGAGCTGATTGCTGAATTCAGACCCCATTTTTGGTAAATAAATGAATAAGAGACGTGCAGAACTTTCACACCTGAACAACGATTTGACCGCCACCAATCACAGGAATTTGGATTTGTTGTGGAAAATTTGATTTCCAACAATCCAACCAACTGCAGAGCTCTGCAGCTCCGTTCTCTTGAAGCAAAGACAGATCTAGCTAGTCGCAGATTCCACTCAAAGAAGCTATAGAGCTAGTTTACAGTAAAAAAGCTCGACGACGCACAACACCTACGAACACATCTAACAACAATAACAGGGAACGTTTTTGGTCATTAAATGAATACGAGACGCGCAGATCTGACACTTCTGAAGAGAAGTTTGGCCGCAGTTTAACCAGCAATCAGAGGCCAGAATTTGTTTTGATTTGCCACCGACAATCCAACCAACCGCAGCGCTCTGTAGCTCCGCCCTCTCTCCGTCCTCTTGAAGCAAAGACAGAGCCAGTTAGTTGCTAGTTAGTTGCAGCTTCTAACCCAAAGAGTAATGACAAAAATCATGTTGATGGAGCCTAAACATGAGCAGGCGCCCTATCCTTTGCTACCCAGTTGTCATGGACCGTGTAATCTACCATAAGCATAATGGAAATCCAAAAAGATACTTTCTTCATGCGATTTGTTTTTCACACGCGTTTACCGGCATGAACTTTTCCATCTGTTTTGATCTGCCGTGCAATGAACGCCCTGGCACGTTTCCAAATAGAGGGCCGAGCGCGCTCATCGCTGCAAACTTTCCTGGCGCCAACCGACGAAATTGTCTTTTGCTTAGGGCCTGCATCGTTCTCTCCTGTCAGGGGGCCCACCGTCGGACTGCGCGCTCATTCCTTTCCTCCGGAACTCTGACTGATATCGGCTGCAGGGTGGCGCGGTGCACAGTTGGAAAACAACTGAAAGGGGCGGGCGCGAGCGCATCGGCGGCTTGTTTATTGAAACAAGGAGAAGACTGAGGTATCACAACACTGTTTCCGGTCTCAGGCGCACAACAACAGTTTTTTGATTTCATCTGTATTTTCATTTTGTCTGTTTTGAGCTTTAGCCAACCGGCAATTCTCAAAGAGAGACCAGAGATGCATTGAAAGGTCTGTCTGCATCTTATCATTAAAAAAATGCGAGTTTATCGATCACCAATTGACGCCTATTTTCTCCAACTTTCCGCTCTTTCAAACTGTACGTTCCGTCTGTTGCAGTCAAATTGCATTATGCTGTAGCACCGCCCCCCCCCTCCCTTGCAGGCAGTCGACAGCGGCGGTAGGCACCGTTGAGTGAATGGAATGCGCGTGCAATGAAAAACTCGGCCTATGTTAATGTTGTTCGCTTTTATTCCTTTTTCTCGCTATCGATTGGTTTGAAGAGCTTTTGAAACAGTTTTGTGCACAACTACAAAGCATAAAACAGTGAGGATTTACTGCACAAACGCAGATCACATCAACTTCTTGTTAGGAAAGCAGTTTACGAGGGAGTTTTGGACCCAAAGTGATCGAACAGAAAAACACGGCTTTTTGTTCAAAATTCAAAACAATCTCGTTTCGCTATTTACCATCAGCTTCTCGACGTAATCTAAATTGCAACATTTTCATAATGACGTTAGCATTTACCGCTAAAGCCAATTAAATTGTAGGGTAGGGTGGGGTTGTAGCTTCATCGATAGACGAGAAATTGAGAAATTGAAAAAAATATTAAAAAAACGCTTCTCATCGTTTTTAACGCTTCATTCCTTGCAGTCGGCCGCAGCGATCGGCAGCGGCAATTGTACAATCGAAACTCAGCCTACCTTCAAATTAGTGCGCGCTTTAGAATGCCCTCGTTGCAGCACACCTTCCAATACAACTAATCAGCGCCATGTCACCCTCCTGTATTCGTTTAGAATTTTAAGGTAAAAATGCACGTTCACAGCATCTTTCTGACCGGTGATCAACAGTCCACACCCCCTGCGACTCCCCCTATCTGATGTTTACATCGCGTCACACAGCTGCAAAATCCCCAAAAAGCGAGCCGACCTGATCGGTCGTTTTTATCGCCGATCCAAACAACAATGACGGCGAGTGAGGATCGCGCGCGCGCCTCAGGCGGCCCGCGCTGATCACATCACTTGATTACTCTTTCGGTCTTGCGCGCAGCGGCATTCATTGCGGTCGATAGTCAGCGGCACCGAGTGGGCTAAAACTCCGCCTTACTTCCGTTTTGTGCGCTTATCCAGTCGGGCAATCTCCTAAAAGAGTGCCGATGATGCATCGACAGCTCATTCGCGGGGCCGAAGCACCGCGCCAATCGGACCTCCGCTTCTTGTTCTCCACAGGCGCCAGTCGGGTGGTCAGTGGGCGGCGCCATCGCATCCTGCGCTCTTTTGTTACGTTTTGCGCAATCGATTGATCATTTTTAGGCAAAAATTACGATTTTTTAGATACAAATGTTGGCTTTTGACCAGAAATACTCCAAAAGAAGCTTGATAGATGAACATTTGAAATGATCTACAGTAATCCGGGCATCATTTTAAGTTTTCTTAACTTCCGATTGTAGCTTTTTGATGTGTTTTATGTTTTGATGCTCATTACTAAAGAAACTGCGCTCATATTCTCATTTTGCGCTGTATTTTTCATTTCCTCCGTCATGTCCATGTCTCTGGTTCTAACGTTGCGATGTTCTGTAGCGCCGCCCGCCCGCATTCCCTTTCTGCACACACCAGTCGGCAGCGGAGGTGCACCGTCCGCTGGGTGGGCGGTGCTTCCTGTCCCCTGCGCTTTTTTGTTACGCTTAGCGCAATCGATTGACAATAAGCTCTGAGGTGGCAATTTATCGGTTTGCAATCTTTTGACCTCATTAAACTAAATTAAAATTATTTTTATTAAGGTAATTTAATGTATAAAACTGTTGTGTTCTCTGCGGTGAGCGACACAACGTGTTGGTTTGCGAGTACCTCAAACTTGGGTAATTAAACCTTTATGCTTAAACAAGTATAAATCGCGTAACAACAAACAATAACAATAATCGTATTACGAAACACAGGTCGATTAGCTGCACGCCAATCGACAGCGGCCTAAATGATACTCAGGCTGAGCATCGCCTCAGGGTGATCGTGTCGGGACCAAACATCAAGTATGACATTCGAATGTCACTACCTAACACCTCCCCCACTTGGAGAGACCATCGAACCAAGTACTTCTGTAGGTGCGGCCTTCTTTCCTTGGTCCGTTCGTGGCGGTGTCGTCCGCGTCCGACGCACTTGTTTTCCTTCCGGGCCAGTATCCATACGATCTTCGTATACTGCCCTTTCGACTTCGTCATCATTTCCATCGAAGGTCAAGTTGCTAAGCTGAACCTTGTCGGCAGGCTTCCATAAGCCTTTCCAGAATTCGTTGACCAAATCTTCGTGTTCTTGGGAGATCTCGCCATTCATCGTTTCCATGACATCTGGCTTCAGTTCGATCTTCGAGTCACTGCTGGTCGACAGTGTAAACAGCGTGTTTACTCGCAAGCCTTCTTCGGGTTGCTCTGCTCGTGACTTCGGCGTTCTAGTCTGACGAGGCTTATTTCCATTGACCGCGGGCTTCGAGTTCCGACCTTTCTGGATCTTCAGTTCGCTAACGTTCTGCGACACTGCTTCGTTCTTCCGCTGGAGCACTTCATTTCTCGTCTTCGGCGTGACGGCTTCCTGTGAGCGTTGCTTGCGATCTCCCTTGATCGACGACCTCAACACCGTGTTGACATGCGCTGCTTGACCGTGCTGGCGTTCTTCCTCAGGAGTCAGGTTGCTAGGCTGACGGTTCCATCTACCAACTTTCTTCGGTACTAGAGCACGTTCCTTCTTGCGGCGTCCATCAGCGTGTCCGTACTGCTTCGGCAATGACTTAGTTCCGATCTGAGGCAATCCATACCAATTCCCCTCCCTGCTAAGCTTGAGCGTTCCTCTGCCGGTCTTCTTAGCACACCGCTGATCCGCGTGCGACTTTCCGTTAAGTCGGCTCTTCAATTGTTCCATGTAGCCAAGCGTGGCTAACCATCCGTTTCCCATGACGTCGAGTCCATGGTCACCTTGGAGTACGTAGCATCGTCCATGATGCACTTCCTTACGACTGCTTTGCCGGAATGAGCACGTGAAGGAGCCTTTCAGCTTGATGAGTGATCCATTCACACCATCGGCTGCCTTCACTCCGCATTGTAGCTTTGGTGATCCGATCTTGTGCCAGGTCTTCTTCGTGATCACACTTAGGTCTGCACCAGTATCAACCAACAGCTTCGTAGGTCGTCCATTGACCTCCATCTCCGCGTAGCATCGGTTTCTTTCTCGATTTCCTTGTCGAGTTAGCGCCAGAGAGCCCACCATTGGTCTCTGCGATCTTCTTGCTTCCTTGCAGAACTGCTTTCTGTGTCCCAGTTGACTACATCCGAAGCACTCCATCTGCCTTCTTGTGCAATTCTTGGCCTTGTGTGGACCCAAGCAATTCCAGCACTGCAGCTCATCTTCATCGTCCGATCCGCTTCGCGACGATCTGTCCTTCTGCTGCTTTCTCCATGGTTGCTCTTCCCGCGTCGACTTGTTCGGAAGTCTCTTCGAGACCGCGTTGACTCCTAGATAGTTCGATTCTTCACCGCAGAGCTTGATGTCATTTTTCATAGCTTTGAACCGGCGGCAATGTTCTAGGAGATCATGAATCTTGGAGTTCGGCTCCTTCTCCATCTTTTCGAGAACCAATTGGCGGTACTTGGTGTCTTCTGTTCTGCCCAGAGCGCAAGCCAGCATCAGACACTTCAAATTGTCGACTGTGAATGATCCAACGTCGAACCTTTCGGCTTGGTCGTTCACTTCTGCTACGATCTCTTGAAGATCTTGGCCTACTTCTCTGCGTACATTCAAGCATTTGTAGCGGACTGCGAACAAGGTCTCCGTTGGACCAAAATAGTGCAGGAGCTTCGTCTTCGTTTCATCAAATGTGAAATCTTCGGGCTTCCCTGGCTTGAGCAGCTTCACATAACGGGTGTATGTTGTAGAATCCATCTTCCGTAGTACTAAGCGTACTTTTGCTGCATCGTCCAAAGTTGAAGTCTCTTGCTCTAAGACGTGCCTGTGGCGGTCGTACCACCTATCAAACGTCGAGTCCATGCTTTCTTCGTACACGAACGTTTCCATCGCGCGGCACAAGATGTCGATCGTAGATGCCACGTTAACGGCGGGAGCTGCGGCGGGAGCTGCGGCGGGAGCTGCTGTCGTCGTGCTTCCGGAATTGTCCTTCATCCATTGTTGAAACTGCGCGTTCTGATCCAACAGCGCTTGGATGAGTTTCTGGGTCGCGTCCGTCGACTGTCCAGATCCAGCGTCGCCATCGGACTTCGGGTTTTCCTTCGGCATGTTCGTTCACTGATCGCCACTTGTTGTGTTCTCTGCGGTGAGCGACACAACGTGTTGGTTTGCGAGTACCTCAAACTTGGGTAATTAAACCTTTATGCTTAAACAAGTATAAATCGCGTAACAACAAACAATAACAATAATCGTATTACGAAACACAGGTCGATTAGCTGCACGCCAATCGACAGCGGCCTAAATGATACTCAGGCTGAGCATCGCCTCAGGGTGATCGTGTCGGGACCAAACATCAAGTATGACATTCGAATGTCACTACCTAACAAAAACAAAGATAACAAATTAAAATCACATTTCGCACGTCCGAGGGTCTACGTATTTTAACAGACTGACCGTGTAACAAACCAATCCTCCCTACTTTCCGATTTCAAAAAAAAAATTCTAAAAATTCAAAATTTCATCAACTATATTACATAATGTGTTCTATCGAAACAGGACATTTCGGCGCGAGGTCTTACCAGGTCAAGTCATATTTAAATTACGTCTTATTCAAAGAAATACGTGTTACTCTTTACGTGAAATTACCGGTGCCGGTGTTTTATGAGTGCAATATGCTCTGAGTTTGCAATTTATCGGATTGGAAAAACGTTATTAAAACTCGAATTTTGATTTTTTGATCTCGCTGTCAGTAATAATAGTTAATTAAAATTATTTTTATTAAAGTATTTTTAATTTATAAAACAAAGATAACTAATTAAAATCACATTTCGCACGTCCGAGGGGATACATAATAATCTAGTATTTTGACAGACTGACCGTGTAACAAACAAATTCTCCCTTCTTCCCGATTTCAAAAAAAATTTCATCAACTTTATTAATGTGTTTCATCGAAACGGGACATTTCGGCGCAAGGTCTTACCAAGTTAAGTCATATTTAAATTACGTCTTATTCAAAGAAATACGTGTTACTCAAAGTCTTCTCAAACTGACCGACATTACCGCGACTGTCTTTAGCGCGTCGACTTTAGAGCGAACGACATTAGCGCCACCGACATAAGTTTGTAGGCGTTGCCTCTGCGCCAAAATGCCGCGCCGAAATGTAACGTACCAGTGTTTTATGAGTGCAATATGCTCTGAGTTTTGCAATTTATCGGAATTGAAAAATTCAAATTCAAATTTTGATTTTTTGATTTCGCTGTAATAAAAGTAAATTAAAATTATTTTTATTAAAGTTTTTTAATTTATAAAACAAAGATAACAAATTAAATGCACATTTCGCACGTCCGAGGGGATACATAATAGTCTACGTATTTTAGCACACTGACCATGTAACCGAACCAATCCTCCCTTCTTCCCGCTTTAAAAAAACTTTATAAATGTGTTTTATGCTAGCCGTTGATATAAATTAATTGTACATGAATTAATCATTCTTGATTTGCTCTGAGTCGCTTTACTTTGTTCAGCGAGTTTTCGCTCTAATTATGCGATATCCTGTAGCAGCGCATGCGCAATCGGCGCGATCTCCCCCAAGGCTCTTTTGTTGTGTTTTGCGCTATCAGTTGGCTTTTGCTGCACCTTACAGCAATTTGGCCTACGGTATTCATTTCGTATTGTAAAACCCTTGCGCCTGTTTTTTTTTTTCAAAAATGGGTTCTGACGTGCTTGATTTTCGGCTTTCCGTCAATCGCTCTCGCTCGATATCGTCTGTAAAAAATTGCAAAAATTTGGCGTTCAGCTACTGACTTACTGTAATCTGTTGTTGACGTTCAAAACAATCACCGCAAATCGATTACCGCAAATCCGTTTTTTTTTTGCTTCATTTGATTGCGTGTTATTTTCACGATTCTCTCTTTAGACGTCGAGTCAGTTGGAGACAGATCTCGAGATGTCACGGAAGACCAGCAGCCTCCTCTTGACATACGGAGAGCAAGCGGCGTTCTCGGTCTACAGAGCCATCAACGAATCTCTGCAATCGCTGGATAACTGTACTTGTAGGCTCGCCGATTCGTTTGCGACCGGAGTGTCGCGCTGAGTTCGATCAACTGATGCAGATGCTTCAGCGAGTGGAATTACACAGAAGGTAATACGCAGTGCTTGGTTGTGGTGTGTTCATGTTGCTCTGTTCAGTCGACCAGATGGCAATCCTCCACACGATTCACTACATGACGAGAACTCAGGCGATGCAGGGCCGCCTAGGCAGGAGATTCGAGATCTGGAAGGTAAGTACTTGGCTTGTTTGGTAAAAGACAAGGCCCAAAACGGAATGTTCTCGTTAAGCGGGCCATTTTTAATAAGTTTGTGCTCAAATCAAGCAACTTGGAGTGGGGATTCGCTTAGTGGAGTCAGAGTTCAACTGTTAACCTGGCAAAATCACCAAAATACTATTAAGCGGTCGTATTTTCAACTATTTAGACTAACGGAATGCACGACCCAAGCGTATAAACTGGGCAGTTGGCTCGCTGTGCCCTTCGCAATGTAGTAAACCAAAAACTAGGCTAAAAGACTAAGGCGACCACCTAGCTGTTAGATGTTGTCATGCTCTTCTTCAATTTCCTGCGTCTCTTGACTTTTCATACTAACAATTTCAGGTCAAAATCACCAAATCAATACTCGTAAGCGGTTTTAATTTTAACATTTTAGACGACTGGACATCACGACCCGACCGCCTTCTTCCATCAGACGCACGGCCAGATTGGAATGGAGAAGATGGCGGCGGTTGTCGGAGGCTTCCCGGAATTCTACTCAATTGATTTGAGCTTTGTTGAGGGACCAGCAGACCTCTCCGAATCACAAGTGATCGTATGGAACGCAGTTTTCCATAGACTGCAGGAATGTTGCACCAATGGTAAGGATTGAATTCTTGCATACCGTAATCAATCTGTTCCTTCAGTGCAAGAACTCAGCGCGTTCAGAGCGTGGAGGACATCCGGTCCGGCAAATTGAAGAACAGAAAGAGAGTTGTCGACCCGGATGTACCGTACATCACGGCCGTAAGTCGTTCATCGTCCTCCCTCAGCGCATACTGTAATATCACAATTTTAGGGCATGGACCGCAAGCCGCCGCTACAGATGAACTTCTCGCCCGCGCCGCTCAGAATCGCTGCCGAAACGACCGTAAGCTAGCTTTAGTCCTGTACAGACTCAAATCGATTTGAATTCAGGCCAGCCAATCCGATTCTCCTGCAGCCGCTGAGACTTCGCCGACGCTCCACTCGCCGCCTCCATCTCCTGAAATGACGACGCGATCGACCACAAGCCGTTTTCTGGTCCCCTGTGACCGCAAAGTGAAGCCGCTGAAGATCAAGCTACCGTCCGCTGCGCTCGCAATCGAGACCGAATCGACCGTAAGTTAAGTTTAGTCATAGGGAAACTCAAATCCCTTGATTGCAGGCCGTCCAATCCAGTCCACCTGCAGCCAATGAGCCTTCCCCGACGCCTCAATCGACCGTAAGTTGTTTCCTTGCTCCTCAACTTGAGAAATTTTGTTTTTTAGGAGAAGCCGCCAACTCCAACTCCTTGTCAAGAAGCTGCCGACGTCAGTGCTGGCGACGCTTCTCGAAGCTGATGACTCGCCCGACACCTACAGCGGCGCCAAGACGTTCTTCAAGGAACCCATTGAAGACCGCAAGGAGGCCGAGATTCGAGTCTCGGAGACGACGCTGCAGAGAATTGAAGTCGAGTCAGCTTCATCGAAGGTATTTTATTTGCGGTTTTCTGCTCCTCTAGCTCATTTTTAGGAGTTCAAAGCGCCGGCAGAGCTTCAATTGACGTCCAGTGAGCCCAAACGACGTGCTACAAAGCGGAAGGCTGCTCAAGATCAAGAGGTACAGTTGGTCTTTAGTGATAGACTTTGACGTTAAATCCAACTTTAAGACAATGAAGATAGTCCCGCAGCCTGCAGCGCTGCCGTCTCCGATCTCTCGGCTATGTCCAGTCAACGCTCCGTCGTCGAACTTCCGTCATCCCCGCTCAGCGGCCTCTCGCCCTCCACCATCACCGGCTCAGCTCTCTTTTCCGCCCGCATGCTTCAAGCCCCCACAATCGCCAGCATTCCGCCTGCCACAGTCGCCTGCCATTCAACCTCCGTCTTCGCTTGCAGTGGAGATGAAACGAGCAACGACGGTTCTGCAAAACCGCCAGGTACGGTATTTTACTGCGCGTTCAAACAATTATCAATTTCAGATTGCGACGAGAGTTCGTTCCGTTAAGCAATCGAATCATTTGCAAACCGGAAGGACAACTCAACCCAATCAATCTCGCTCTTCAAACGCTCCAGCCGCTTTTGACCCATATGATCGGCAGCCGCGCTCGGTCCATCCTTTGTTTGGTTTCAGCGGCATTAGTCCAAACCAGGTACGCTATTCCTTCCTCTGAAATTTGCTCCTTTTTGCGTTTTAACGTTCTTCCTGTGTTGTCCGTGCAAATGCAGTTGTTGCAGGGTACGGTAGCGCCATCTTCTCAAGTTTGTTCTCCGCATCCTCTTAGCGTTTCGGACCCCTATCGACAACAGGCGCACTCCGTCCAGCCTCATCAGACTTGCTCAACTCAGGTACAGTATACGCTTTTTTAATAGAAAGTTTTTTTTGCGTTCAAGAGTTTAAAGCTGCTCCATTTTACATTAAGACTCAAAAATGCAGAACGGCTACGTTATAACGGCTGAAAACTTGAAGTTTTGAAGCTAGAAATTATCAATATTTTGTAATCAAACTAATTTTTTAAAAGTTCTCACGCTTCAACGTTTCCGTTGTCCCTAATTGAACACCGCAATCTTTGCAGAGTACGGTAGCGCCAAGTCTTCAAGCACATCCCACGTATCCACTGAACGTTTCGGATCCCTATCGACAGCAACCGCACTCCGTGCAGCCTGGTCAGACCTACGGTCAGCACTACTCGACTCACAATCAGGTAATGAACTCAATTTCTTGAATACAGGGTGACCAAAAAGTTATGTAGGTGGAAAAAACTGCCATATCTCGAGATATCGAAATTGTACCCTGTAGAGAGTTGTTTTTTTTGCGTTCATGAGTTTTGTTCGAGTTTAAAAGTTTTTATGTTTTGAATCTAGGAATTCTAGAAAAGCTAGAAAAGAACAAAAATCGGCTTCACTGTTTTATTGATTGAGGGGTTCAGATTGTTTGAGAGGCTCACATTCTCCGGAGGACTCGGATTCTTCCGGAGAACCAAGGAATACATTAAAACATTGCGAATTCGATTTCCACACGCATTTTTTGGCAATCAAACAAATTTTAAAGTTCTCACGCTTCAACGTTTCCGTTGTCCCTAATTGAACATCCCTAATTCAATCATTTCAGAGTACGGTAGCGCCACCTTCTCATGCACATTCCACGCATCCTTTGCACGTTTCGGATCCCTATCGACAGCAACCGCACTCCGTGCAACCTCATCAGACCTACGCTCAGCACTACTCCCCTCACAGTCAGGTAAGGTATTTGCTTTATAAAAAATTATTTTTTTTACGATTTTTTCAGCAATCAAACCATCTCCAGACCAGCGAAATGCCACCAAACCACTCTCGCTTTTCAAACGCCTCGGCCGTTTTTGACCCGTATCACCGACAGCCTCACTCTGTCCACCCTCTAGATCGTGTCAGCCAGAACCAGGTACAATATTCCCTTTGTTTATTTTCCATGCAAGTAACGCTATTAGCGACGCTACGTTCCAAACTCGCTTTTTGTCACCACATCCAACTTCTCACGCTTTAACGTTTACGTTCTCCCTGTCAGTGAACAACGCGCTCTTTTCAGAATACGGTGGCGCCATCTTCTTCAGGTTATTCTCCGCATTCACTGAACGTTTGGGACCCCTATCGACAGCAACCGCAGTCCGTGCAGCCGCATCAAACATACGGTCAGCACTACTCGACTCACAATCAGGTACGGTACTCAATTGTTTTATTAAAAGATTGGTTTCTCGCTGTTTTCACGAGTTTTGTTACTACTTTTTACTAGTATCACTCAATGTAACACTTTAGAGCATCTAAAACTTCAAAAATTAAACACAAAACTGACAAATAACATAAAAAGAAGCAATTTTTCAAGCTATTAATTCTAAAATCAGCTTCCATGTTCAACAGCGATTAAGGAGTCAGTTAAATTGAAAATAAAGCTTTTGGAAAGTTGATTTCAAAACGTGATTTCTGTGCATTCAAACTCTTCAACGTTTCCGTTGAAAAACGCAATTGTTGCAGGATTCGGTAGTACCGCCCGCTCAACCGCGTTTCACGCGTCCTTTGCACGTTTGGGACCCCTATCGACAGCAACCGCACTCCGTGCAGCCTCGTCAGACCTACGGTCAGAATTACTCTACTCACAATCAGGTACGGAATTCGATTTTTTTCAAACCGCGTCTACGTTTCAGCTCTTTCAACAGCCGGCATTTCCACAAGGGCACTCGACCGTGAACCACAACGCTTTCCAGTCACCACGTCCAAATAATGCAAACCGCTTCTACGGAACATCGTCGTCATCTTACCGTATGCCCGCTCAGCAGCCCTTGGAGGAGTTCAACATTCCCGAGGCCGCCGCCCAGGTATCCTTAAATGTACGAAATATCAAACTTGACGTTGATTTAAGGCCAACACGAGGTTGCAGCAATCGTCAAAGCTACAACAGGTGAACATGATTAGATCTTGGCTTGAGGAGCCGACGAACCAGGTAAGATTGATTGGAGTCTTCACATCTAACCAACTGAAAAACAGAGCTTCCCAAACTCATTCTTCGAAGCTGCACAACACCAGATTAGCGCTTCACCTGAACGGCCAACACTCCAGAACTCTCTGGATGATCCGTATGTGGTGCCGCCGCGAGCTCCGGCGGCTCCTGCGGATCCATTTCATCTGTTGTGAGATGAGTTTTGTAGTTGTTGTAGATCTTCAGAGTCTTTCCTGTACAGAGTGCTCAAGATGTGATTGAAGAATAAATTATTGAAGTGATTTAATCGTTCGTATTGTTTGGTAACTTTGAAAACGACATTGTGGAAGCACCAGTTGTAATTTTCCCTAGAGTACGGTACAAAATAGAACCAATTTTCAACAATTCACTTGGTGAGAGTATGCGAATTTTCTGTATCGGAAGGTTATACTGCGAGCGCTATCGATTAAAGTTTATACGCTCATAAATATCAATAATAGGCCTATGACTAGCAGGCTTTTTTAAAGAATTCATTGTTTGAATAATTGCGTTTAGAATTCCATATCCACCGAATAGCGACTCTGAGTGATCTGCACTGTGATTTTCACTCCGTCCTCTCTTCTCCACACTATCTTGTCCGCATCTGAAGGAACCAGCATCTCCTCGTTGAAGCTTCGAAGATCGCTGAATTCAAAGTCAAACACACCGACGAATCTGCACGATTGTTGTAAAGGCTTTTGAAAGAGATTTTGGAAGAATTCGAATCCCAACACTAGTCGAGGCTCATCAGCATTCAAAATAACCCATAAAAACTCATTTCTCAGAGCAAATTGTTCGACGGACACGCGCATCTCTTCTGACCAGCCAGGGACGTTGATTATGAAGGTGTGCACATTATGTGACTGCAACTGAATCTTCAGAAACTCTTCGACTTCTTCGCAACATCTCCATGAGGCGATATCGCCAAATGCAGAATTTTGATAGAGTGAGAGAAACTCGGCAAGAATTTCAATTGAAATTGGTTTTGCTGAAATTGAAATCGCTGTCATGTTTATCAACGGGAGAAAGTACTTGGCCAGCTCTCTGACCTCGTCAAGAGTCGCCTTTTGCGCTTGATAAACACAGCTGAGGCCAATGCAAATTGCGTTAATGCGTAGGTGTCGCTTGTCAATCGCTTTTAGGTCTTCGAAAGTGCATGTTTCTCTGTTTTCTTCTGATTTCCAGATTTCATACGACCACACACCACCAACGCAATCAATGCTGACATGGTCAAACGTAACGCGTCTTTCTTCAATTTCTGCAGCGGCTGCCTTCCAGACTTTGCAGCGACGATTTCCCGTTGAAAGCTTAATCAGAGCGTCAAGATCATACGGAACCGCGCAGACGGCTTCACAGAAGAGGAACGGCACGGAATCCATTCTTGAATTCAATGACAGAGCAACGGAAACAGCCGGAATAAACGCGCGCGCATTGCAATGCGACTGATTCACAGTATGTGCTCACAGATCACTGGGTCTCGTTACGACTTTTCTGATGAAATCTCCAAATCAAAAGAAGACAGAGAAACAATCATTTTCAAAGAGCTAAAAGCGATTGACAAGCGACACCTACGATTAACGCAATTTGCATTGACCACAATTGTGGTAATCAAGTGAATTCGACTTTTGACGAGTTCAGAGCGCTGGCCAAGTACCTTCTCCCGTTTATAAACATGACAGCGATTCACAGTCTGTACTGTGATCACTGGGTCTCTGGAGGACTTTTCTGGTCCGTCCGAGTTTCGTCCAAAGAGATACGCGTGGCCGTAGAACAATTTGCTTTGAGAAATCAGTTTTCATTTGTCATTCGAAATGCTGATGAGCCTCGACTAGTGTTGGGATTCGAATTCTTCCAAAATCTCTTTCAAAAGCCTTTACAACAATCGTGCAGATTCGTCGGTGTGTTTGACTTTGAATTCAGCGATTTTCGAAGCTTCAACGAGGAGATGCTGGTTCCTTCAGATGCGGACAAGATAGTGTGGAGAAGAGAGTACGGAGTGGAAATCACAGTGCAGATCACTCAGAGTCGCTATTCGGTGGATATGGAATTCTAAACGCAATTATTCAAACAATGAATTCTTTAAAATAAAATTCATTGATATGCACTTTATTGATTCGGCCTAATATCTCTAGCTTCTCCAGTCTACTCAGATCGTGATTTAATGCAAAATTCAACAAAGACAGATCCTTGATCAAATTAGACGCCAAACAAGAAACTGCTACATTTAAACTCAAATAACAAAACCTGGTGTCTTCTTACCGTTTTTGTCTTGCAAAACGCTTTACCTGTCGTCGAATACAACCATCCTCGCAGCGCTATGAGCATCAAATTCAAAGAGCAAACACAAAACGCGTGTTCTGTGGACGCGTCTACAAACTGCGATAAGCAGGCGACCAGAAAAGATCAATATTTGCCGAGGGGTTGTTTTGACCGTGATTTCTTCGTCGCTGGCTGCACTCGTCTCTCGTGTCGTGTTTGTTACAATCGTTCCTCCCCTCCCTTGAAAAATGCTCTGTTTTCGGATGCGCGCAACTGAGATCTTTTGTTCAATGATCCACAACTGATAAGCGGAACACTTTGTTAGGGAATTTTCCGCAAAAATGGTCCATTTAAGGGGCCTAGTCGTACAGTTGACTCTTTGTCGGCAAGAACATGACATAGCGTCATTTGCTGTTTTTGACCTCTGAACGATTGTGCTCTCCTGACGGGAATCTTCCGTCAATGTGACTAAATCATCTGGTCTTATCGATTGAAGAATGGCCCGCGTTGATTTTAAGTTATCTTTTTTATCATCTTTAGAAGGTTCGATTTGGTTTGGCCTTGTTGCAAGGGCATCGGTTTTAACATTGCACTTTTCAAATTGTAATATTATGCAAATTTGGAGGCTATTTTCTCCAAATCCCATTTTAATAGCTTCTTTAGATTTTTTATTTCTGAAAATCTCATTATTTTGGCTTTTTAACTCGAATTTTAACTCAAGTTAACGTTTTGCTGTTGAATCAGATCAGAAAGGATCATTGAATGTAAATTTGCGATGATTATGAGCTATTTTCCGTTATTTGTTTGTTGTCGCGTCGTTCGTAGGGCCTCCATCAGTCATCTTTCTATGTGCTTTGTGTTTGCTTGCACACAGACGTTGCATGTTGCTATCTGCTGCTCGCTGCTGCAGATTTCAATTTCCAAGTTCTTCTTCACTTCTTCGTTCTTGACATCCAACTCTCACTCCCTCAACTTGATAACTTTAAAGGTTCGCCAGCTGCCTATAACATCAAAAGCGGCAGTGTTTATATGGGTACATTGGCGTTGTTCATGCAAGCTATCCTTGTTTCTATCATGTGTAAATGACCAAACCTCCATCTTGTTCTTGGTGTTGCAAGATTATTGCGGTAAACGTTCGCATTTGACAGGTTTTGAGGCTTTAAAATGGATGATTGAAGGCGCTTTTGGTGCCCCTCTAGCTTTCTGTCATCTTTCAATTCAGGGAAACATTTGTTGGCCGCCCGGAGTGGTCTTTATTTGACATAAATAATGACAAAATCAGTCACTTTACTCATTTTTATGCCATGATTAAGACCTATTTTCGGTTGTTTGTTTGTTGTTACGTCCACGACGTCGTTCGCAGGTCTCTTTCCTCTATCGGTCATCTTTCCGTACTATGTGTTTGCTTGCACGCAGACGTTGCAGATTTCAAATTCCCTCGCTTACGTAACCGTCCTTGACATTCAACTCTCACTCCCCGCTCTATCTTCTCACCCGTGATCTCCCGTTTTACTCGTTGGCTTTCACTTATCGCCGCTGACGAACCGGGCGTTCAAAGGGTCTAACAGCGCTGTTTTTGCCGTTTCAAGGACGAATTGCGACTTCTATAAGCGCGGGTCGCGCAAATCGAGTTTTCATTCGTCTTGACACAGGCAGCTGAACTGGTTGCGTCGCGATCGATTCTCCTCTAATTCGCAGCTCTCTTTTCAGTTCTAATCAACAAAATGATTAGGAATCAGGTGTTTCTGCATGTATTCACACGAACGACTGTCCTGTTGGCTTTCATGCAGATGGTCCTAACGGCCACGTTCTACGTTCTGATGACGATGCTCAGCGAAAAGGTGCGCGATTTTGGTTCGGTTGAACCGTTGGGGAAGAGAGAGGGTTAGAGGAGACCTGATTTCCTGTTCTCATGCAAAAAGAGGTTAAATTCAGACAAAAGACCACGTCCATTTCGTTGAAATGCGTGTGTTCAAACCTGTTTGATTTCATAAAACACACTATTTCGATCAAAATTAAAGGCTGGAAGGACGCGACTTATTTGAAGCAACCGTTTGTTTAGTTAGGCGTCGCCTTGGAAAGCAATTAATTGCTGAAAACAGCAAAATTTCAACCAAAACTTGATTTTTCACACCAAAAAACATCAATACCGATCTCCAGCAACAAACCAAACAGTCAATTGGCTCTGTAATCTCATCAACAGCCCTCAATCTACTGTATTTCTACCCCATTCAGGTCAACATTCACTCAATCCAGTGGAACGCCACCGCTCTCTCGCTGATCTCCTCCACTCAACTCATTGGCGCTTTGGTCCTGCGACGAAAGGAAGGCGAAGAAGCGCGACTCCTCAAAATCATCACTTTCTTCTTCTACATCCTCACCGAGGGTCTCCTGATGTGGGCTTTTATGCACATCGCTGTCCTAATCACGCAGCTGGAAACGCAATTCGCAGTGAACAGCGAAACAAGAACTGTTTTGATGAGTTTGCGGCTTTTACAGGTTTGTTTCTGGGTTGTTTCAAGACCGTAACGTGTGGCGTTTAGATGACCTTCCTGTGCTCTGCGGTAACGAGCCTTATAGCGCTGGTCTTCTATGGAATCCCCGAAAAACAAGCGAATCTCAAAGAGTATGAACCTCTCAGTTTTGTGTGAAACGTGTTCTCCTCCCTGTAAATTACCAAAAAGCATAATCAATAACCACTATTGGGGCCATGAATAGCACATTGCGATTGTTTGTTGATCTTCAAAGCAGAGCCAGAGAATAGGAACGGAATGAAATAGCTTGGTGCTGCAGTCGACACATCAAGTATTTATTATCACAATTGTTCCCATATTGCTCGAGCTCAGTACTTCAGTGGATGCATCAACTCAACTGACAGCCATTTATACTGTCCGATCGTGACTGAAACGCCATCTTTTCGAATCCGGCGCATTTCCTGACCGACATACATTCCGCCTATATCTTTAAATCCACTCGCCCGCAACTCTTTAGTATCAAACGAAAATTGAGCTTCAAACATCGATCGCTTCCGGAAAAAGGGTTTCTGAACGAGCGCATCGAAGAACGCTCTCCCGAACACCAAAGAAGGAGATCTAACATCAATTCTCCCAAAGTCCTTGTTCAGAGCGAATTCCTCGATTGCCAAGCGAAGTTCTTCCGTCCATCCGCGTCCTTCAAATTTGAGGATCTTCAAAGCATTCGTTTGCATTTGTGCGATCAAGAATTGCTCACTTGCTCGATTCTGATAGAGACAGGCAATCTGTCTAAAAGTTGCATTTTGGTAGAACGAAAGCAGGCGGGAGAGGTCGTCTTCAGGAACAGAGCATCTTTGAGAAATCACAATACGTGACCAGTTGACACACGGTGCGGTGAACTTGATAATCTCAGCGATTTCCTCCAGAGTTGATGTGCGACTTCCAAACACGCTCTGAGAGCCCATGCGTACAACGTTCAAGTGAATGTGCTGCCTGTTGAGTTTCTTGAAATCCTGGAACGAAATCGTCCGTTCATTGTTCCAAGTATCTCCGGTGATTATAATCTCGTAGCGCCACGTTCCATCACGGCAATCAACGTCGATCACGGCGTCCAACCTCCTCTCGCGAGTCCCCTTTGCCGCTAGATTCCAGATGGCGTAGTTGGTGCCACTGCCCGCGCTCATCTCTTGAATTGTGCACAGAACGCCGCAGACGGCTTCGCAGAAGGCGTAGGGCACAGAGTCCATCGTTCCGGATTTAACGAATTCTGACGGAGAATTACGGACTTAAATGCAACTGACGCATCGCCTTCCGCGGTGAAGCAATGCGGAAAAATTCTAGAAATAAAGTTTGCTGGTAGCGAGGCAATCACAGATGTCCAGCACACCAAGACCGGGACCAACAAAGTCTAATCATAGCTAAGTCGCGGCACTAATTCGCTGCCGTCATAACATGAGAATAGGCGCCGCCGTTGGTTGAAAACAAGCGAATTCAGGTTTTCCGAAAATGGTTGACCGACAATCAGCGTTCATCTCAGCAACAAAGACATCTCCGGGATTGCTATCGCATGTAGGATCATCGTTACAAGACCACGATCGGTTCATAACGGTTGCGATGCGTGCTTGCGAGAGTGTGAAAAGTCGCATCGCGCACCTCTTCATTGGCGATTGAACGAACATTGACCCATTCATTCACCTTTCGCAACGATGCAGTTCGTCCCGTTTGTGTTCTGCGATGCCGCGTGCGAACTCTTGAGTTGGAGTTCCGCAAAGAAAATTGTGGACCTCTCCCTGATCAACCCCGACTACTGTACCTGGGGCACTGCAGTTGAGCAAATTTTCAAAAAGCGCTTTAACGTTTTCTTTTCGATTGGCTACGCTGATGGCGGATGGAAGTACCACCTGCGCGGCTTAAATCGACGAATTTTAACATTTGAAGAGCTTCAGGAAATCGGTCGACCCCGCATACGCGTGAAGATCTTGATCATTGGAGGCGATCATCAAAGAGCGCGCTTCTCCGCTCCTTTTCACAAACTCAAAACGATCACGACTTTCTTGGTTCCCTGCATCGATGACGCCACGTTGCGGATTGATGACGTTGCCGAGTGTCCTATCCATGAGCTTTCCGAGTTGCTCGCAGTTCTGCAGAACACGTTATTCCAGTTTACTGCGATGGAGATCAATCGCTATGCTCAACCAATTGAAGCGTTCTTGAAGGGCCAGCTTAGCGTCAATCACTTGGAAAGGCTTACTCTCCGGGGAGAAGGATGGTCGGCGGAGCTACGATCACTCCTCGAGCAATTCATGCTGCTAGCACCCTTCAGAGATGTTTCCATCAGCAGAGAGGCGTTCACTTTCAACATGACGTTCTTCAAGAAGCTCTTCTGGAAGAGAAACTTCCGCGGAACAAGCAAACTAACGGCCAAGTTCTCTTTAGGTGACGATGAGCTCCGCGAATTCGAGAAAGACCACTTGCAACAACGAATTTCGGCCGAAACATTCAGTTGGCACACTCACTTCTGCGTCTCCGTTCGATTTGAACGCAAAAAGGAAGACCAAGATGAAATGGTTATTCAGAAGTGAGGTTTGCGTGATTAGTTGTTTCGGTAATTTTGATACTATGCTTGCGGGAAATACAAGTTGCTTCCAATTTACACATTTGACTTCATGCCATGTTTGAGGTCTGCCATGTCACGTTGATATCGCAGAATCTCGTCCTAGGATGCGATGTATCAGTGTATCAAAATCGAACCACTCAACTACGCATGAAGCAACTGAATATGTCACTCTTCCAGGGTACACTTCGTTTATTACGCTTTCGGCACTTTAAGGGACACTTTCAAGAAACAACTCGCAATTAGAACTCTAATTGAGTACATCGGTTGATCGCGGAAGTATCACACTTGTGGCCATAAAGCTTAAAGCATAAAGCTTTGAAAGTTTATGGCATGAAGCACTGAAGATGTGTGAGATCTTTGGGTTTATTGTGTAGATGTAAACACAATGGGAATCGGGAAGAGGGGAGCCGGAGTGTTAGCGTAGGCGGACGGAAGGAGGGGGAGCAGAAGCGCTGATTGGCTCGCGGTGCGAGCTCAAGTACAGCGTACAAAGGGAGGAGCCAGACAGAATGGGCAGAGGCGCAGACAAGAGCCAGACAAGAGATGGTCAGGAAAGTGATGCACTGCGACAGCGAGACTGACGCAATAGCTGACTGCGGCAGTCTCGCTGTCTCGCAACAAAGAACTATCCGAACATTTCGTTTTCCAACATTAAAATCTGTCCTCAAGAAGATGTTCGCAAGGCTTCATTCTGTCTTTTCGTGTTGATTTCGTGAAAATTCGTGCACTAGCAGCCGAGATACATCTGACTCATCTTTAAGGTGATTCCCTTGCGAATTTCTGGGTTTTTACACGTTGTTTACTGCATAGTTGCTGAGATGATAGCGACAGTAAACGTATTTGGCAGCTGTGGCCAAAGGAATTCACGACCAGCAAGACAATGACTTTCGAAATCGATGTTTCTCGGTTGCTATTGCATGAATTTGCAAAGAATCAACCCGAAAAGATAGAATGAAGCTTTGCGAACATCTTCTTGAGGACAGATTCCGCTAAAATTAGCCCAAAATCGCATGCGTGACCAAGCTAGGTCGCAAAGTGGCTTTCCCGTTGAGAGTGGAGTGCGCTGTCCGCATTCACTGCAGCCAAGCCGGTGCGCAAGCTTAAACATGGAAACTTTAAGGTTCTATTTGATTTCGACAATAACATTTTTATTTATCAATTACCATCCAATCCATGTGCCGGTCCATAGACCACCATCGTCATAGATAGGCCATGTGCCTAGTCAATATTCCTCCTGATGCTTATCTTCCATTCACCCTCGCAATTCAACTCACATACGTGAATCAAAACTCGGTCAACACGCGTCCACGTAATCCAGTTTAATCCCGATGAATGTTGCAATTCCTCATTGAATCCTTTCAGTTCTTTGAGTTGAAAGGAAAACGTCATCACGGCTTCAAGTGGCTTGAGTAGAGGCTTCTCAAATAAACGCTTAAAAAACTCAAAGTCGAAAACGAACGCTTTTTGAACGTTAACGTTTCGACACGCTCTAGTCAATATGAAATGCTCCACAGCCAACCGAAGCTCATCTGACCATCCGACACCGTGGAGACTGATATCCTGCAGCCAGTCGGATTGAAGCTGAACTTGCAGAAAATCCTCGATTCGCTCCGAATAGCTCTGAATCTCTAGTGTCCGAAAAGACGCATTTTGGCAGCGAAAGAGGAAGTCGGCTATTGTGTTCGGCGGAAATTGTTCGCATTTACGAACGCACAACTCGCTGACATTGATGGAAGGGAGGACGTAGCTGAAGAGATCTCCAATTTCGCTCTCCGTCGAGCTTTGGTTACCATAAGCACTACGAAAACCAAGGGTAAGGGATTGTATACGCAGCTGACGTCGATCAATCTTCTTCAGCTCTTGAAAAGTGAGATCTTTAAAAGTTGAAATTCTGTAGGACCACGCGCCGTTGTTGCATTGAATGCCAACTGAAGTCCACATCTTCTTGTTGCCGTTTTCCTCGCCAGCCCTCTTCCAGATGGTGGAGCCAGAACTGGAATCCGCCAGCTCTATGAGAAACCTAACGGAGTTCAGCACTCCGCAGACCGAGTCGCAGAAAGCGTAGGGCACGGATTGCATAGTGGAAAGCGAGATCGACGAATGTTGATGCGCAAAGCTGCTCATAAATGGACTCGAAAGCGATGCAACAGTAGTCCGTGACATACCGCGCATTACAAATCGTTACTAAAATTGAGATTGCGCTTCGCACTAAGCTGAGCAGCTTAGGCATAGCCGAGGGTGCTTTGCCTAGTTTCCTGGCGTACCAGGCTTCACAGGGTGTTCAGGCTTTACACACATAGGCTTTTCTAACCTAATCAGAACAACGTTTAGATGTTGTTCTCTTCATGTCGCGGTTACCAAAATTGCGCGGCAACGGTCGGCGCTGAAATGTCACAGTGGTCAACAAACGCCACAATTGCAGGGTGACAGTAGGAACCTACAGTAGGAATAAGCTCAATCCGCAACTGCGTCCACAGTTTCGCCTCTGTACTGTGACTATAAACAAACATCAGGCAAATCGGTGTGGGACCACAAACGGCAATGTTTTCGTTTCATAGTTTCGCGTTCGCCGGTCCTGCGCGATATAATAGCGCACTCGTTTCATTCGTTCATCGATAGAACGATCCAGCCGTCCGTGGGCGTCTGATACCGGTCATTAGCGAGCGCTATTGGGTTGTGATTGTGAGCACGGAAGGCGTTGCCGCCCACCAACGCGGTAATTTGACGATTCTGTTGTCGCGAGCTTGGTTTTCTCATGTTCTGGGCTTTTTGGGTTTGTGGTCGGTTGGGAAGTTGTCTGTAGCACCGAAAGCATCCGTTTTTGTTGTTTTCATCGCTTGTGATGCTCCTTTTTCATTTCCGATTCGCCTATGATCTCGCGCAGCGCAGGAGTGCTCTGAAATTAAGTGAATGCGTTCCTGAGATCGCCTGTATTAGTCGCTGTATTGTATTAGTATTCATCTGAAGTCGGCTTCTCTAGTTGCTGGGTTGTTCTGGCCTCTGATTCTCGTGGCGCGATTCGTCGTTTCCGTTCATCTCGCTCAAATGCTTGTGATTTCAGTCATGAACAGCCTCGTCTCATATGGAAGCAACTCGGACTCGTCCGATGACGAGGGCGTCGACAACTGCATCGTTGGCATTTGGTGAGTGCGGAACCGAAAGAAGCTGCGAAGAATCCGACAGAAGAGAACCTATTGACGACGGAGGACGATTTCGATGCGGTCGTCGTGGAATCCGCTGAATCGAACAAGGATGGCAGCGGCTTGTTTGGAGAGCTGCCGGCGATGAGCGGGACGGTGAGCGCCGCCGCTGCAAAGAAGAGCTCCTCGACAGAAGATCAACTGGAAGAGTTTGTCACTGAAATGAAGCCTTGGGAGAAGAAGCTGAGAGAGGCGGCGGAAGCGAAGAAGCAGAAGCGTTTGGCGAAGGAGCAGAAGAAGAAGAAAAGAAGGGAAAAGTGCAGATTGCCGCATTCGCAGCGAAGACGACGAGTCGCGCTGATGATGAAGACGACGATGAGGAGGTGGAGGAGCGCAAGCCAAGTGTGCTGGATGAAGCCAGGGTTTGTTTACAACGCTGACCGTATGAGTAATTGTTTTCTGTGCATTTCAGGCTGTTGATAAGCCTTCCGGCTTACTATCGATGTTGCCGCCTCCTAAATCTGACAGCAAGGGAAAAGTTCTGGACATTTTGCCAAAATGGCGCCGAGAAACGTTGCGAAGCCGAAGGTGAGCTTCTTGTGAATGTTCAATTCTGATTTTCTAATCGATTTGTTGCAGAAAGTTGCTCCCGTTGTTGAACCGACGCCTGTAGTAGTTGCCGATGACTCGGAATCCGATGACGATGGACCGTCCGACTTTTTTGGTCTCTCTTCGAGTGAACCGAAACGCTCGAAATTTGAAGAAATGTCCGCTGCTGCCGGACCTTCGGGTTTCAAAATCAACGTCCAACCGACTCAGCATCGTGGCACCTACGGACCAGCCAAGCCTACAGCTGAAGATGTAAGTTGAGCGACCAATTCAGGGCGTTTTAAGGTTGATTGTAGGAAATTGAAGCGGAACAACCAGGTGCTCGGGAGCCGAGCAAACGAGATTTGTCCGATGAGAAGGCTTTCAATCTGATCTACAAGCACGAGATGCAGCCGTGGGGGATTCTCGGACCGCAAAGCTGCGGAAGCTCTGGACAAGATTGTCGACGTTGATATGAATCAGGTACGAATAGCCATTGGCTGGGAGCCCGTTCAGTAAAGCTTCATTTCAGAGATTGGTGGATGTGCGAGCGAGTTTGCTTCGCAACATGAACAGCACGCAGACAGCTGAAGTCGCAGCCACCGTGACTTCAAGGAATTCGGGGCAGAAGGCGAAACCGAGCCGCGACATCAATTCGAAACGCAAGCACCAAATTACTTATCTCGCGGATTTGGTCAGTTTGAGTATTGCTGTGTTCTTGATCGATTTTCTGTCATTGCAGGCTGTTTCGCGCGATGAGCAACTGAGGGAACAATGGTCGAACAATCGTCAGGCGAAAATTCAGAGCAAGAACAAATACGGATTTTAGAAGTGCTTTTCATTCATTCCTTATTTGTGAGCTGGAAATGAGCTATTTTATGCAGGTGGTGTGAAGTATGTACATGAATTGCGCATTTGGACCGGAGTTGTTTGTTGATTTTCAAACGGGGTCTGCGCCTCGGGGGTTGTTTACAACTCTTCGGCTTCTTTTGTTCCGTTCTCATGCAAGCGAACAGCAGTTCTGTGGTATGAGTTGTCGCGACAGCGCGCCGGGGAAATGAGAATGGAGTGGAATGGGTGGCTTGGCTTCAAGTTAACCAGCTTTGCACCTGAGTCGATATCCACTTAGGTTCGAAGGTGACGATGAAAAGCGTGCGCTTTGTGAGGCTAGGCTCCACGCCTAGCCTGAACAATCCCTGAACTTCAGATAAAGAAGGTCGAACACGAATTTATGCATATACATATTTTCATTCTTTGAATATCAAAAGGAGCCTTCCTCGACGACGTGTGAATGTGGTCAAATGATAGCTGAGATAAGATGGAAGACGAGAATTTTATAGTAACAAGTATTTCCCACTATTGCAAAGATTAGATTGCGCTCGACGGTTGCTCCAGTTCAACCGACATGAGGTCATACCAAATCGTGACTGAAACGCATTTTTGTTGGCTGTTGCGAACTGCTTTTCTACTAAATTTTCCCACAATTTCTTGAAATCCACTCGTCATCAACTCTTGAGAATGAAAAGAAAATTGAGCTTCAAACATCAATCGCTTCTGTAACAACTGTTTCTGAACGAGCGCATCGAAGAACGCTCTCCCAAACACCAAAGAAGGATTTCTAGCATTAATGCTCTCAAAGTCCTTGTTCAGAGCGAATTCCTCGATTGCTGGACGAAGTTCTCCCGCCCATCCGTCTCCTGCAATTGTGAAATACTTCAAAGCATTCGTTTGCATTTGTGCGATCAAGAATTGCTCACTTGCTCGATTGTGATAGAGACAGGTAATCTGTCTAAAAGTTGCATGTTTGTAGAACGAAAGCAGGTGGGAGAGGTCGTCTTCTGAAATCGTGCATGTTTCACAAATCACCATAAATGACAAGTTGACACACGGCGCGGTGAACTTGAAAATCTCCACGATTTCCGCCATAGTAGATGTGCGCTTTGGAAGAAAGCTCTGAGAGCCAATGCGTACATAGTTCAAGTGAATGTGCTGCCTGTTGAGTTTCTTGAAATCCTGGAACGAAATCGTCCGTCCATCGTTCCAATTCTCTCCGCTGATTATAATCTCGTAGCGCCACGTTCCATCACGGCAATCAACGTGGATCTCGGCGTCCAACCGCCTCTCGCGAGTCCTCTTTGCCGCTAGATTCCAGATGTAGTAGTTGGTGCCACTGCCCGCGCTCATCTTTTCAATTGCGCACAGAACGCCGCAGACGGCTTCGCAGAAGGCGTACGGCGCAGAGTTCATCATTCCGGATTTAAGAAATTGTAAATTGTAACTTAAATGCAACTGACGCATCGCCTTCCGCGGTGAAGCAATGCGCATAAATCTAGAAATCGGCACTAATTCGCTGTCGTCATAACATGAGAATAGGCGCAGCCGTTGGTTGAAAACAAGCAGATTCAGGTTTTCCGAAAATGGTTGACGGAATGGTTGATCAATTCCTGGAACGAAAGCATCGGTCCATTCTTCCAATTCTTTCCGCTGATTAAAATCGTGTATGTCCACATTTCATTGCGTAAATCAACGTAGATCTCGGCGGTCAACCGCCTCTCGCGAGTCCTCTTTGCCGCTAGATTCCAGATGGCGTAGTTGGTGCCATTGCCCTTGGTCATCTCATTTATCTTGCTAAATTCGCGCAGAACGCCGCAGACCGACTCGCAGAAAGCGTACGGTACAGAGTTCATAGTTCCGGATTTAACGAATTCTGACGGGGAATCACGGACTTAAATGCAACTGACGCATCGCCTTCCGCGGTGAAGCAATGCGGAAAAAATGCTAGAAATAGAAGCGGAAGGCGATGCGACAGGATGTCTGTCGGCTTTAGCCCCAACTCTATCCAGCGCTATTAAAAAATGTTTGTGTCGCCTTCTGCCTTCTATGATCCAAATCAAGTCCTAAGCGCACCTCAGTAGCCCTTCAAAGATTCGCGCGTCCACCAATCGCTAGAGCCACCAATCTCATTGAGCTCTCGTACACAAATTTGGCATCTGTCAAGCTTTTCAGCGTATTAAACGTGTTATTTGGTGACTCGTTTTTTCGCGCACTAAATTTAAAATTCAACCCCTTTTCAACGTTTATCAGTCCATGTTTTTGCTTTGGACCTAGAACTGACTGAAATGGGAACGTTTACGTCAATGTATTTGTGATCGTTGCTGTTTCGATCAACGTATGAAATATTTCGGGGTTCGGTGATTGATCGAAACTGCTGGTTGTTTTCTAGTTATTTCAGATGTGATGGGCGCTCCTCGTGACCTCAAATTGGTCCAGAACAACACAGAAAACACGGAATGAAGAAAAGAATAGTTGAGAAAAGCCGTCCGAAAGCGTTTTCAACCGTCCCAATGAAATCCCAACCGTCGGAGCGAGATTTTGCTAATGAATAGAGAAAAAAAGACGGAGCAGGACAGCCCGGCGACGCCGATTCGGCGCCGCGACAACTCGGCGCCGGAATTGTTTTTGAAGTTAAGATAACTTCTATGACAGTCTTCTGTGTCAAGTTTTAAACGTTACCGGAGGAAAATTTGGGCGAGGATTTGTTATTCTTACATCGTGTTGTTGGGGAAGAGGCTTTTAACTTTTGCGCCGATTTTGACAAACCTCTACAAATCAAATATTTATCATCCAGTACAACAAACAGGCATTTATACTGTCGGATCGTGACTGAAACGCCATCTTCTCGAATCCAGCGCATTGACCTATCAACATGTGGTAGGTCTATATCTTGAAATCCACTCGTCATCAACTCTTGAGAATGAAAAGAAAATTGAGCATCAAACGTCGATCGGTTCCAGTAAAAGGGTTTCTGAACGAGCGCATCGAAGAACGCTCTCCCAAACACCAAAGAAGGATTTCTAACATTAATGCTCTCAAAGTCCTTGTTCAGAGCGAATTCCTCAGTTGCCAAGCGCAGTTCTTCCGTCCATCCGCGTCCTCCAATTGAGAAGTTTTTCAATATATTCGTTTGCATTTGCGCGATCAAGAATTCCTCACTTGCTCGATTGTGATAGTGACAGGCAATCTGTCTAAAAGTTGCATTTCGGTAGAACGAAAGCAAGCGGAAGAGGTCGTCTTCTGAAATCGCTTTGCCAAGAATAGGTTTAGAAATCGTCAATATTGACAAGTTGATACACGGCGCAGTGAACTTGAAAATCTCTGTAATTTCCTCCAGAGTAGATGTGATTCCAAAGACGCCCTGATAACCGATCCATACACCGGTTATGCAAATGTTTTCCCTGCCGAGGTTCTCGAATTCCTGAAAGGAAAGCCGCGGTTCATCTTTAAAGTTGTCTCCGCCGATTTCAATTTCGTATATCCACGTTCCATCATCACAGATATCAACGTAAATATCGGCGTCAATTCGCCTCTCTTCAGCCCTCTTCGCTGCTCGATGCCAGATTGCGTATGCGCTCGCTCTTCCCTCGCACAGCTTGTTCATCTCTCGAATTGCGCACAGAACGCCGCAGACGGCTTCGCAGAAAGCGTACGGCACAGAGTTCATCGTTCCGGATTTTGTGACGGTCCCGTATCGTACGGCACACGCGGCTAAACGGGAGATCAGACGAAGGTGCGAACCGCGATCCGAAGTGCGATTGCCCATAGTGTGAAGCGTCGCGCTCCGAGACGCGCCCCGCTAACCCGCATATAAGCTGACCGCCCGACCATTTCCGGGCCGGCCCTCTTGATCATCGGCAGAGATCTCGAGCGCTTTCATTCAACCTCATCCGATTGTGTTCTTATTCTCTGGCTAATAAACCCTTTCACGCGTACCACAGTAGTCCCCGTTCTCCGAGCCATGTGTGCACATGTGTACTTCATCTTATTGAACGGAGGCTTTTCTCAAGATCGGCTTGATCTAGACTATCTCGCCTAGCGCGCTCTCCCGCGCCTTTGCATGCAAAACTCAGAAATATTTTCTCCATTTTTAATTTTGAAACAAAACAATAACATCAATTCAACTTCCGCTCGGCTCGGCGACCTCAACCAATTGAACTCCGACCTGGAAGCGCTTCCTTCTTCTTGCGCTGCCCTTCGTTGGCGACGCGAGCTCCTCAGCGATCCCGTGCTGACTACCGTAGTAGTAGCGAACGACTTCCGACAGAGAGCGGTGAGGGAGGTGGACGGCGCGAATCTTCCTCAAATTGGCTTTGAACTGTTTCAGTCCGCGGCCGAATAACTCGACTTCTTCGCCTGTGAACGGAGGATCTTCGGGTGTCGATTCCTGGTTGGCGGTTGGCAGCAGCATCGCCACCGTTTGCTCGATGTCGTGGTCGTTGCGGTAGAGCGCGGCGAGCACTTCTTCGTCCCTCGAGAAGCGCGAATTCCAACTTTCGAACCGGATTCCCTCGTAGACCTCATCGATCATCCGGTCGTTCCGGTACGGATACGGCTTCCAGCGGACCTCCCGCTGCTCGGCTCTCTTCTCCATGGCCGGGCTCAGTTCCGCCTGGAATTGTTCGCCGACGCGGGTCGTGTGCAGCGGGTTGTTGCATCGGAGCTTCGATCTGTAGGCCGCCGCTCGCTTCGCCACTTCTTCGGTGGAAGGTTTGGGACGCCGACTGCTACCCTGAAATGCAAATTTGCTTTGGAATCACGGATTTGTGCTTCTTACCCTGGCAACAGAGGGCTGTGCGGGAATCTCCGGATCGGCGTTCTCGTCCTGACTCGCCAATTCAGAAGACGGGGATGGCGACAACTGGCTCTCCACGCCCTCTACTGCATTCTCTTCGACAACAACGATCTTGCGAGGCCGCCCGCGTTTCTAAACATTCACTTTAAACTCGGAAAATTGGATTTTCGTTACTTTTGGTGCCGGCGACACGACTTCCTGAATGACGAGAAGAACCTCGGACTTTCGAGGACGACCGCGGCTCTAAAAACGGAGATTTGCTTTGAAACAACGAGTTTGAACGCACCTTTGGGGCAGCCGGGACTCTCGCCTCCTTGTTGGCGGCAGCAGGACGAGCATCTTTGAGCGCGACTGGTTTTCGCGACTTTCCGCGGCGCTGAAATCGAATTTTAACCCAAAAATCTCCAACTTCCGTTACCTGAGGCGGCGGTGTTGGCCAAGAAACGATCGGCTTGGGGACGACGCGAGGCTTTGGATTTGCGCGAGGGCGCTAAACAGCGAATTTGATTAGAAAATGAGAGATTTCGGTACCTTGTGGACCGGCATGTCACCCAGACTAGAGCGCCTGGCAGCTCGAGCGGCGCGAGCTGCGCAAGCGGCACGGGTTTCGACCCGAGGCTTCGTTTGCGATCGAAGCGGAATCCGTGAACGCGCACGACGTTGCATCATCCTCTGAAACGAACGCAGAACGTCAGATAGGGATATTCAAAGACATTTTTGGCCTCAAATACGAGCATAAATAAGTGACTTGCACGCAGCTGACAGGCGCTCGCCACCAGAACGCAGAAATAAAAGAAAATGATTTTTTCACGGAAATTCAATTTTTGGTCGCTGGATCTCGTGCCCAGGTAGTCGCGACGAATAATTATTTACAAAACAACCCCGAAATGGAAAAGAACGCATTCTTATAGCCGCCGCATTGCTTCATCCAACAGAAAATCAAAAAATCAAAACGCCGATCGCGAGGCGACCGAGAAGAGGAGCAAATGGATTTTTCTCAATTCGAGCGAGTGCCACGTGTCCAAGACCGTCGAAACGCCGATTGCAAAGTAGAAAAATCGACCGTTCGGTTTCGTTTGTTCAGGGCTCTCGCGCGCGATGAAATAAACCAGAAAATCGCCCGCTTGCATGAAAATGAATATTCGTTCCGAAGGAGCCAAGGAGCGAGGCTAAATCAAAAATGCCGATAATAAAAATACTCCAAGTCATCATCGAACAGTAAAACGCAAAAAAAGAACTCGGAAATTCTGCAAAGAAAAGCAAAGAAATCTGAAATTCGTTTTTTAAAAACCGTTGTTTTGTCGTTATAAACCAATTAATTACCAATTAGAAGATTAAGTAGAAGTTAAGATTAAGTTAAGATTAAGTAGAAGACCAATTAATTGGTTGTGACGTGGGAAATAAGCATCCAGCAACTAGCAGACCGGTTGAGGACAAAAGACCTCCAGCGCGGAAATAGCTACCATCCCAGGTTATGAATGGTCGCATTGCAAACTTTCAGCGACGATCTGAATGTCCACCAAAGCTTAAATGCTTTCGTTTTGGTAGCATTACAGCAGGTTTCCTCAGAGAAGTACGAGTACGAGAATTCGTAAGTTAAATTCAAATTATTCATCTGATTTGTATTTTATGTATATTGTTCTCGGCGAGACGACGAGGCTTGTTGACTGTTGTTCCCAAACATGTTTGAAGTGTCGAGTCGTAAAATTAAACTTCCCGGAACTAATCGTCTTCTTAGGATGAATTTTTCGGTCGATTAAAATAATTAAAAAACAAGCTTTTTACGGAAGCCGTTGTGAATCAAATCAAAGCAACGAAATCTGGTGCCTAATACTTTGTCAACTGTTTCACTTTATCAACTGCCAGACTGCATATCGCAGTATTCACGGAAGAGGAGCTAAATTCCAGAAGTACTCTACTGTTATTACAATTCAGGAATGTCGTTTACTGCGACAATAATCGCATCGCAATAAATCTATTTAAGTTCACGTTGTCTTGCGATTGGATTGAGCGATGGACGTCGTGCCGTACGCCTTCTGCGACGCCGTCTGCGCTGTTGTGAAGGATTTTGGCGCTCTGGTGGAACTGACGACGATCAACTCCAATTACGGAATCTGGAATGCGGCGGCTGTGGCAACTGCTGCTGGTCGCGTTACAGTAGAAGTGGATATCAACTACAAAGATGGTGTGTGGTTGCACCGCATTTTGAAATCAGTTCAAAACGGAATTAGTCGCGTTTCCATGTCGTTCCAGGATCTGAAGGCGATCAACAGACGTTATGTTCGAACATCCGTTGTCGGAATTGGCTACAGCGCTGTAAATTCACTGATTTCCACTCTGGATGAAGTAAAGCTGATTTTGAAGTACTCTGCCCCTTTCGTGAACTTAGCTGAGATGGGGATTGATACGGACGTGGAGATTCCAGAAGACATCCTGGGCGAGTTGCTCTCACCGTTCCGCAGTTCGTCATTTTCACAAATCTATGTTGGCAGCTATTCGCAAGCAGCCGAGGGTTTCCTTAAAACCCAACTTCAGTCTGAAGGTTTAAAAAGAATCGACATCGAGACCGAGGGATGGTCAGATGAACTCCGCATGGCGATCGAACGCTTCGCCTTAGCAAAACCCTTTAAAGACGTGGATGTTGCAGACTCTTTGGTTTTTGACCTCAAGTTTCTCAAGAAGCTTCTCCGAAAGTCGTGCAGACACGATTGGGTCACGTTCACGGCTTGCTTTCGCGTAAAGTTCCGAAAACTCAGGAAATTTAAGAAGGAGATGCAGATTCAAAATGATGAGAACACGATTGTTTGGAGACGAAGAGACGGAGTAGAAGTCAATATCGAACGTTTTTACGACGGTTGTTTTCAGATACATTTCAGTTGCTACAACAATCCAGGATCTGAAAACGAGCAGCGTGAAGAGGTGAGGGAGGTTCTCATCTAGTCTTCGCCGTCCGTCAATTTCACGTTTTGGTGAAATTCTTTTTATAATCGAGTCCAGTTACGATAACTGCTTGTGTGCTACTTACATAAAATTCATTCTTTTTTGACTGGGATATGATCTGAACCTGGTGAAGGATCTGAAAATGAGTGGGGACCAGAGAAGCCGATTTAAAAAAAAACGGCCACCGAGCCGAGCCACGAGCCGGCTCGATTGTAAAAAATCGGAGCGAACCGATCCACGAGCCGGCCCGGCTTTCTGCGACGCCGTCTGCGCCGTTGTGAAGGATCTTGGCGCTCTGGTGGAACTGACGACGATCAACTCCAATTACGGAATCTGGAATGCGGCGGCTGTGGCAACTGCTGCTGGTCGCGTTACAGTAGAAGTGGATATCAACTACAAAGATGGTGTGTGGTTGCACCGCATTTTGAAATCAGTTCAAAACGGAATTAGTCGCGTTTCCATGTCGTTCCAGGATCTGAAGGCGATCAGCAGACGTTGTGTTCGAACGTCATCTGTTGGAATTGGCTACAGCTATGGAAATTCACACATCTCCACTCTGGATGAAGTAAATCTGATTCTGAAGTACTCTGCCCCTTTCGTGAACTTGGCTGAGATATGGATTGAAACGGACGAGGAGATTCCAGAAGACATCCTCGCCGAGTTCCTTGTCCCGTGCCACAATTCGACGTTTTCGAAAATGAGAGTTGGCAGCTATTCGCGAGCAGCCGAGGATTTCCTTAGAACTCACCTGCAATCTGAAGGGTTAAGGAGAATCTGGATCGGTGACGAAGGATGGTCAGACGAACTCCGCATGGCGATCGAACGCTTCGCCTTAGCAAAACCCTTTAAAGACGTGGATGTTGCAGACTCTTTGGTTTTTGACCTCAAGTTTCTCAAGAAGCTTCTCCGAAAGTCGTGCAGACACGATTGGGTCACGTTCACGGCTTGCTTTCGCGTAAAGTTCCGAAAACTCAGGAAATTTAAGAAGGAGATGCAGATTCAAAATGATGAGAACACGATTGTTTGGAGACGAAGAGACGGAGTAGAAGTCAATATCGAACGTTTTTACGACGGTTGTTTTCAGATACATTTCAGTTGCTACAATAATCCAGGATCTGAAAACGAGCAGCGTGAAGAGGTGAGGGAGGTTCTCATCTAGTCTTCGCCGTCCGTCAATTTCACGTTTTGGTGAAATTCTTTTTCTAATCGAGTCCAGTTACGATAACTGCTTACTTACGTGCTACTTACGTGTGTGCATATAAAATTTATTCTTTTTTGACTGGGATATGATCTGAACCTGGATCTGAAAATGAGTGGGGACCAGAGAAGCCGATTTAAAAAAACGGCCACCGAGCCGAGCCACGAGCCGGCTCGATTGTAAAAAATCGGAGCGAACCGATCCACGAGCCGGCTCGTTTAACGAAAATCTTATCGAGCCGAGCCACGAGCCAAAACGATCCGAAACAGAAAACTGTTAAATGTGTTAACGTTGACAACGTAAACAACGTGACAACGTGAAAACTTTTGAAACAACGTGACAACGTTAACAGTGTTAACGTACGTTAAAGTTGACGTTAAAGAAAGTGCGCATTCGGATAGTTGTCAAAGACGATCAATTTTGTCTCCCCGTCGTGAAAATGTATGTAGAAAATAAAAAGGACCGCTCCACCAACGGTCAGAAAACGAAAATCCACGAGTACGTATATATTTTTGAATGAAATTCGCAAATCACTCCGGCCCGATAAGAATCGCCCTTTATCGAGCCGAGCAGCGAGCCGGCTCGCTCATCAAAAATTGGAGCGAGCCAAGCCAAGCCACGGGCGGGCCGGCTCGAGCCACTTATCGAGCCGGCCGGCTCGATTTCCGGCTCGTCGGCTTCTCTGGTGGGGACGCCTGTTCTGAAGACTGCAGTCAAGGTAACCAATTTTTCGTTGAAGGAGCGAAATTTGGCTTGGAGTTCTTCGAGCGGCTCTTTGAAAAACTGATCACTCACTCAGAACGACATGCCTTCTTCCAGTTTGCTTTTGACTTTGATTTTTTTGGAATATTTCAAGAGAGATTGCGAGTTGGCCATTCGAATACTTCACGAGCCCTGCAATGGCAACGCGCGGATCGCTTTAAAAATGAAGTGACAGAAGGCTTTGCGACAATGCTTAACGTTGAGCTTAAATTTTAATAACTGCGATCTATAACAATAAAATAAATAAAATAATAAAATAAATAACTGCGATCTCTTCACGAATTCAACAAAGCCTCCGTGCAGATCTTCAGTCCTGAAAAGACGATCTTCTATCTTCAGCGTTCTCAGATGCGTTGAGTTCAACTGACGCTTGAGAAAGGTGATGAGCTGAGGCGAGACGGACTCGGATCGGTTTTGATGCCTATTCCAGACGACTGTTGAAAATCGAGTTCCTAGTAGGTCACAAATTCCGTGAAATTTGTCCGCAAGGTCGAAAAAATGGGCGTGATTGTAGAGTTGCGGCGCTTTCGCTTTCAGCTGCTCAAAGTCATCGTTTTCAAAATATATAAAGCGCAAATTCTCGCTGTCATAACGCGTTTTTCCAATTTCTGTAGACCGAAATCTTCTGTAAACCGCAAATTCCTTCGCGTAATCCGACCAAAAACCGTCCAGTAGCGCGAGGTTTGAAAATCAGCATCAAT
Source organism: Steinernema feltiae (assembly GCA_007213375.1). Classification (NCBI taxonomy): domain Eukaryota; kingdom Metazoa; phylum Nematoda; class Chromadorea; order Rhabditida; family Steinernematidae; genus Steinernema; species Steinernema feltiae. Next base: position 1,764 of record MQUG01000759.1, on the reverse strand, counting down.
TTCATTCTCATAGGATGCGTGTTCGATGACGTCGTAAGCGATTTCGTTTGTCAGAACCGCCATATTGTTGGCCAGGTCAGGTTGAAGGTTGTTAGGATAATCCTGATGCGTGTAGAGCAGACTAAGAGATTGTTGCAACAACTGGACGGTTTGACGCAGAATCGCAATCAATTCGTTCGTTTTCACGCGTTTCTCGTCAAAATTCTCCAGAAACTCTTTGCTTTTGCCCACCATTTTTGAGATTTGTTCGCGGCGATCAAATTCCGAGGTAATTGAGCGCGAAAGGGAAGCGTTATGTACGGATAGTCGCTCCAGAACCTCCAGTTTACGATTTTCAAGTTGCTTCGCTTCCGTTCAACCCTGATTCGCTCAGCTCGATTATCGGTCAACTGCTCGTCCAAGCGGCGCAACTCGCGCTCATATTCTTCAGACGTACGGTGACGTGGACGTTCCATGTTCGGTGAACTGCGTGTAATATCACAACGTTTATGCGAAAAGCAACGCGAATTTGTGGAAACGAATCACACACGCTTAGCGGATAAGCGGTTAGGTCTCAAAACGGTCAGACTGCATCACTTCAACTTTCCATCGCGCGTTCCTAAGCCCAATCCGACCGATCGAGGCTCTCTTGCTATGATTGGCAACCGCTTCACAGCTCTAATGACCTATTAGAATGTGTCATTCCAAACGGGACCTTCTGCTGCTGCTGTTAGCCTACAACGCAACAAAGGAAGTGTTCTGCATGCTTCCTGTATGCTGATAAATCCTAATAATGAACAAACATCATTTTATCTTGCGTATCAAATGTTAAAAAGTTGCAATTGCGTTGTCGCTATCAATCACATTAAGTAAAGAAAGAATGAAATTACACCTAGCCTAAGCAATGAAGAGTTTTGAACATCAGAAAACAGAGTCGCAACCACAAACTCTTGTTGTTGTCTTTCCGCAACTTTCGAGGGGCGATCTTTCAACAGGCTGTCAAAAGCGCACCTGTTCATAATGTTCTCGACACTCCAAAGACCTGGAACAAACTTATACTGGAGCACTTTCAATTTTGTTTTTGCAGCTTCGCGAAAAGGATGCGCGAAGAGAGTTTCACTCGAGTCGACTGGCAACGTTGTTTCAAAGTAGCTCTCCATTTGCTCAACGGTTTTCATAGCTATCCTGGCTCGGATCCGTTTATGACGGACCTGAAAGCGCTTTGTCGCCTTCCAAACCGTGTGCGCTTCCTTGATGGCTTCGAACGGAAGTGGATGTAATGACCCGAGCTCTAGTTCTTCAAAATGCGGTCTTTTTACAAAAGAGACAAACAGTTCACTGAGTTCGTTGCTCTGCACTTTACCGGCATTCATGCGAAGCGTTCTCAGATACTTGGACTTCAGCTGGCGGTTGAGAAAGGCGCCCACTTGAGGCGCAGCCACATCAGGTCGCTCTTCATCATCTTCCCAGATTACTGTCGAAAATCGAGTTCCCAAAAAGCCTAAAATCTCACAAGCTTTGTCTGCGACTCGGTAGAACTCAATATGTTCGTGGATTTGCGGCGCTTTAGCTTTCAGTTGGTCCAAATCATCGCTTGCCAAATGCGTTTTTCCAATCTCCGTCAAGCGAAATCTTCTGTCCACCGCAAATTCCTTCGCGTAATCCGACCAGGAAGCGTTTAAGAGCGCGAGGTTTTCAAAATCACCCTGAATTTCGTCTTCGTGGGACGCCGATTCAACGACGGTGTAGACGACTTCATTTGGTAGCTTTGCAAAGTCGTTGACC